>CM065660.1:17582198-17727198 GCA_033220385.1 Triplophysa yarkandensis | reverse complement strand
CTTCTGGTCAAACGTTCCCATAAACACACATCTTAACCTTGATGACGGCCATCCCAGAAGAGTTAAAGCTGTTAGAAAGAGTGGGCCGACGTCATATTGAACCCTATGGATTAGGAATAGGATGCCACGTAAATTCATATGTGAGTCAATGCAGGGGAGCGAATACTTTTGGCACTATAGTGTGCGTTATATAGGAAAAACTATGGTTGGAATTCAGATTTATTTAATAAATTAATTGATATTTTTGGGGATATTAAGATTTAACTGCCTATCAACTAGTTGACCAATTTTATTACTAAATCATTAAAAAGAAGTGTTAAGCGCTGAAACCAGAAACATCGATGGATGATAAATAACACAAATATAAAAAAATGCCTTTTGTGAAGAAATAATTTGGAAAGCTATTTGAGTACTGTAAAAGGCAGATTTATACAATTTTATTCACCCAAAGTTATAGAAATATTTCACTCAACACTGAAAACTCGAGTAATTATTCCCTTGTTTGGTTTAACATAGAGAAAAAATTTGGTTAAATTCAAGTAACCAGTTTTTGGACCCTACTGATTATCATGGTAAAAGCAAAGAAATTGTAATCAAAATTACCTCGGAACTTGCTGTCCTACATTTTTCGAAATATTCCCCTTTGTGTTCAACAGGACTTAAAATTAAGGTATTTTATTCAATTACGGTAGTCCAAGAAGTGTCTAATTATAAGCATTTCTTCCAAATATCTTTCACTGTTTTCATCTGCACAACAATTGTATGTTGATTTGAGACAACTCAAGTCTTGATGACAGAGTTTTTGGGTAAACCATCAAACGTTAGAAGTGGGAGAGCAGCTGGATAGAGACAAGATGCAGCACCAATGCATCATTCCTGTATAATATTTGTATATGAGCTTCAAATAATGAATGTGTTTATTTTAGCTCGGAGTCATTATTCATAGGAAGTAAATTGCTTTATTATATAGAGAGGAACAGTAAGTATTGTTGTCACCGGTTAAATTGTTGACCAATTCAACTTTACAGCAAAATATTGTAAAATGTAGAAAAATTTAACATTTTGAGAATAAAAACAACGAAGACTCTCCAAGACAGCTGATTCGGATTTGTCCTCCTCTGTGCGTTCAAAGTTTTGCTACACTCACATATGAAACCGATGGAACCACTTCAGACCAAATGGAACACATTCTTTAAAAGTCCCAAAATGTACATAAAAAAGAATGTCAATAAGTTGTCACAAGTAAGAATAGACCATGTCTAAGAGCACTATGTACAAATATATATTTACAGCATTATTTCATAACTGTAGAAATAATTACAGTTTATCACCATCTTCCATTTCATATTGAGTTCACAACTTTATTCATTTACATTGAGATGTAAATAAATCCCCCTTTCATATAAATGCATACACAACTCATGTAAACATGCACTCAGTAATTCAAGTACAGTTTGTAAGTACATATTCTGTACACCCATTTCATAATAATCCACACATACTGGACACATTTTCTTCTTTCAGTGCGTGTAGAGCGAGGCAGTAAACACAATGTCTCTGCGTATTGCCAGCGAAGCTTTTTCCATCTTGCTGCCGAGGACGGAGTCGCCAACGATGCGAGCGGCCTGTCTCACTTCCTTCAGGACCTCATCCAGCCTCTGAATGCAGCGAACGATCGTCCCCTCCTGAACGTCCGTCAGCTCAGCGATTTCAGCAAATGGCTATGAAACACAACACACAACACAAGGATTAAAAACAGGTAAGAGATGTTCGTCCATTCATATATGAAAATATATTGAATCTAATGGTTGGAATCAAACTTTGATTTTCTCAGAATTGGTTTTCACAAGCAGGGTCACATTTAACAGTTTTTGATTTGGTAATGTGGGCGTTTTATCACTTGTGTTTTATTGCTCACCATGCCTCGTGCCCAGCAGTAAACAACTTCAGTAAGGCCAAATTTAAACTGGGACACAAAGTCTTCAGCGGTCTGAGCAATCCCACAATCTCTCTGCAGCTCACCAATACGCTGTGCCACAGAAAGCACTTGATTGATGCCCTGGGAATGCAAGAAGAACAAAATGGATTCACGGAAGAGGACAACATCAAAGACAAAGAACAATAGACTTATTCCAAACCAAAGGTGCCCAGCTTTGATTGTTTTGGCACGATGGGGTCTTCTAGCCTGTTTTATGACAAAACATCCAACTGCTGTCGAAGTACTTACAATACTAGAACATGGCAGTGAATGTGCTTACGTCACCTGTACACCTCTCAGCGTTTGTAAAGGAAGACAGGGTGGACTATAAAAGGTCCTGGATGCTTCTCAATCTGATGTCATAACTTATTTACAGTCGCTTTAAAGCACTTCCATGCTTCTAGGCTTTTTAACAACACACACAGACAAGGGATGTATGACTCAACCTTTGCTAAAGGCATAGAGCGAGCAGCAGTGATGCATGCACTGCTATGGTGTACACATCACTTGGGTGTTAAAATCAGAGAACCGTATAAATTCACATCCATCCATAACCATCGAGATAAGACTATTTGAATGCTTCATATTTTGTTGGATGTGACTGCGTTGCGTGTGTGCCTAATGTATTAGATAAGTAATACAAATAATGTACAGGCCTTGTGATCTTAGGCAGAAATTGTTTGGCTTGAAAATGACATTTTCCTGAATTATTTAATGCTGCATTCCAGTGATAGTTTTGGGTCATTTTGCCCATACAACATTGTAGTGAAATGTATTACCTCCTGTAAAGTGTTGTTGATGTGCGGCTCTATCTGTGTATTTTGTGTAAAGATGAGGCATGACAGCAGGGCGGCGCTCTCCTCAGGGGCAAGAGGACTTAAGGTGTTCTCGAACAGCAGTTCAGTGAGTAACAGTTCATGACTGCTGATCTGACACGCCACACGTCCCTTCAGCTGAACTGCGCCGGTGCTGTCCACATAGTTAAGAGCCTCCAACACCTGTGAATATAAAAGATGTTGACACTGTTTTACATAACTCAATGTTACATTATTCATCAGGTAAACTAATGATGACAAGCTGAAAGCAATGTGAAAATGATGTGAAAATAAAATATAGGTAAATAGTGGCAAATATTTCATTTTATATATTAACATACTTAACGTGGAAGTAATTAGCATATGTGAATATAGGTATTTGCAAATATGTCATTATATATTTACAACTAAATTAATTGCTTTAAAAAAATATATACGAAAACACATACCAGTAAACTAGTACATTGAGAAAAAGATTATATATATATATATATATATATATATATATATATGCTGTATATGTGACCATACAGAAATAAATATGTTTTTTTAAATGGTCTCTTAGCTTAAGGAAAAAAATTAAGAGACCGTTTTAAAGACCATATACATTTTTTTCTTAATGTACTAGTTTACTGGTATGTTTCTAGGTAAAACAATTATTTTATTTGAATTCATGAACTATATTTTTCAAACATAAATTCTATAGATTAAAGAATTTAATTCAGATTGTATTTACAATTGTATTTTATTAAATTATTTTAATGTGAACGTAAATTTTTATCATAATTGCGTTATGCTGTCAGTTTATTTCACATTGATTACTCTTTGTCACTCCTGATGCTTTGTTGAAATTCAACAGACAATGTACATATTTATTTATTCCCTATGAAAGTCAAATGAATGGTGTTCTACTCATATACTCATCATTAATAAAGATGTTTATGACTGACCTTGATTCTCTGATGGTACTCAGGCAACAGAGTCAATGACTGATCGGAAACCAGGAACAGAAGCTTGTCCAGCTCTTCCTGAACACTCATCCTCTCCTGTACACGTGCAAACTGAGCCGGATACAGAAAGAGAGAATTTTATAAAAACTTATCACTGAACTCCATCAAGTCTGGAAGTGATTACTGGGAGATAATGACATGGGATCTTTATCCCGCCCCATCACTGTCATACTCCGTAAATGAAGTCTGGCAGCCAGGCAGAGATATAATGACAAATGCAGTCTAAAAATGGACCAAAGAACTGAGATTTATAATAGAAATAAGAGCTTTTATCAGAATAAGATCACATATGTACAATGATATGCACTAAAAATAGAAAACGTAAGGGGTACAAAGACAAACAGATGAAAAATTGGACAGAAAAAAACAGTCAGAGACCTGTTCGGTGAAGGTAGGCGAGTGGATACAGTGGAAGTTTTTTATGCAGTCCTGTAACACTCGTCGTCTCATCACCCCTTCCACCACATCCACAGCTTTCAGATGCAGATCATTCACAGGGTCAAGAGTCACAATGCCATTGGGATTGGCCTCAGCTAATCGCAAGAGCTCCTGAGTGGCTGTTGAAATGGCCTGACCCGGTGGATCAAGTCTGGGAATAAAAGAATGATTTGCTTTTGCCCAAAGCAGTCCAACAAGTGCAAATGCACACACATTAAATAACTCTTAGACACGCACCTGAAGCGTGGCTGTAGTCTTTTATTGTAATTGTCGATTATTCTCTCTGGAATGACCTTGAGGTTTTTACTTGTGATGGCAGAGATGTCATGTCCCTTCAGTTTCTGCACTGTATGACTGCAAGGTCCTGAACACAGTTTTGTTTTAATTCAATAATGCTAAATATTTTTGGGGATAAAAATAATGTTATGAGCGTGAAAGAAAACACAAATTTGTATGTTCTTGCGTGTATGACTGACCCTCAGGAATAAACAGTGTTGTGCTGTAAATGTGGGATGTGGATTTATTCGCCAGATTATCTGTGGGCTCTTCATTGCCCTTCTCACAGATAATGAGAGTGGTGAATGTGCGATTTACAGAATCACTAGACACCTGTGGGAGGAAAGGAAACAAAAACTCCTTACTGGGGATCTGCATTTAAACTAGACATTTTACACGTGTCTTGAAGACATTCTATTACACAAAGTGACTTAAAAGTGCAATTTAAATATACTGTACAATTTAAACACAACCTACATCCAATGAGATTCAAAACTGGGACTTTGGTGTTGCCAGCGTTGTCTCTACAGGACAACACACATTTTTCGATCTACTGTAAGGTTTGTTGTTCATGCAGTATTTCACACACCTGTAGAATGACTCCCAGAGCGTTGTGATGCTGGACATTGTTCACTATCACCACTCTCCCAACTGACAGGGCTTTAAGTCCATTCACGGACTCTAGAACAGCTCGCTAACAAACACAATGATATAAATAACCGTGAATTCCACAAACAAGAAGAAAACCATAGCTTATAAAATAAAGAATTGTTCTAAAGGTCAATGATTTTAAATTGTAATTTATACATCATGGTTTGTTAGGATAAGACAACATTTGAGCCATATAAAACAACTTAAAAATCTGCAACCTAAGGATGCAAAAAATTCAAAATATTGAAAAAAATCACCTTTAAAGCTGTCCAAATAAAGTCAATAGCACCACTTGTTATTTTAAAATTAAAATTTTTATATTTTTTTTAAATGTATATATATATTAGGGCATGAAATTTACAAAATATTTCATGGAAAAAGATCTTAAAATCTTAATATATATATATACAAATCTATACGGCTGTTTATCTGTCCATAAAATATTTGGGGGGTTTGGCAAGATGAAGACTGCCTAAATTTTTGTTACATGTAAATATCAGGTATTTTTAATGTACATACAGTAGTGCATTTATGATGATTACATTTTATACAAAAATGATATTATTAAAAAAAGTGAATGCATTGAAAATGTATAAGAAATATGTAATGCACCTAAATGAAATGTAAACATTCCCATTGTAGCATATGTATATAGTTTTTTACTGTAATTGCTGGATATAATTTCAATGCGATTTTGTGATCATACCACAAATATTTAATAAATTCTATAAATGATAATTATTAATCCTAAAAAAGGAATTCTGAAATTGAAACCAAGGTTAAATTGAATGAAATCATAGGGACACAAAAATAGCCTCATGTTATTGACATGTGTGTACCTGCAGGATCTCAGTGGTGATGCGCAGCTCGGTGATGGTGTGATAATATGGCAGTATATCAGATAACTGTCCTTCTGTGTCCAGTGGAGGAAGGGAGGAAAGCGAGTTTCTTAATTCACTTATTCTCTTTTCATTAGCCTGAACAAAAAAGTCAGATATCAGCTAATGTTTTCATAACACGTTTGCATATTTAAGTCTTTGAATAAAACCGTTGAAGATAAGCGTGTTAGTCGATTTACCTGTGTATCTCTGTGGTTCTCAGAAAAACTTCTTCTCATCATGTCTGTGACCCTCAGGGCCTCCACGCGAAGCAGGTTGAGGATCATTGTGTAAGTTAGTCTGAACTGAGACTGCAGCACTGTGGGTTTCCCCTAAAAAAAACATCTCAATTTAATGTCATCATCCCACAATGACCTCAAGGGTCCATTAGCCATGATGAGCTTAAATTGAATTTAAATGTTTTTAAATGTCAAAAGTATAGTGTAGTATAATTTAACATAAAAACAATAAAGCTTTAAAACATGGAGAAGGGGATGGCTCTTAGATTGAAATCAGAATGAAGGATCAGGGTTGATGCACACTTGACTACACCCTGTGTGTTTTCACAGCTTCAGCTGCTGTTGCCATGGAGCTCATGGTGATACAGAGCTGATGAGCATTTAGAGCCATCACAGAGACAGACTGTTCTGCTTTCAGAGGGTCAAATTCATCAACAGAAAGAATTATAATGCTTTAAAAGCCAGCTGTGTCATTTATAGCTTATATTTAAATTCTGCTCATACGTGCATCCTTTATACTCAATCACAAGTAAAATCTACTAATCAAACAACTGTTTCTAATATCTCATAAATATATTCTGTCATCAGCACCATTCAAGTTGTAAAAACATTTAATTTTCGACAGTCTAATCCCCGCCTTTCTGTCATCTTACTTTAATCTGATTGGCCAGATGGTCTAGAACGCTCTGATATGTCTAACGTATGAAGCATCTCGCAAATGGTTTTAGGTGGAAGTTAAAGCAAAATCTGACACAGAACTGAAAATAGACCGAATTGACTCCCATGATTCAGAGTCAATTCCTTTTTCCCCCCAAGCAAAAAACTGTTTTTTTGTTCACTTTGGGCTTCACAACTTTACAGACTGCTTACATTTACACACAGCAACTTTACACACTGCATGGAAGTAAAGAAAAAAAAGTAAAAAACACGGACACAGTTTCAGTACTGACCAGCATCATGGTGTGAAGATCTGCCATATCGTGAACTCCGGATTTACAGAGGATGATAACAGTCCCTGTGGCGTCCAAACCTCTCCTGCCGGCCCGGCCTGCCATCTGAATGTACTCACCTACACAAATACACACAGTAAGTGTAATCTGGTCCTTTCGCTCATGTAAACAGAGCAAAACACAAAGATTGAAAAATACATTGAATATATGTTAAGGCAGGGTCTAGAATTCATGGTAGTCAATTTTGACATTCGAATCACAAAAACAAACACGTGCCAACACCAAAAGGGTCACGCAGCATTTTTTATATCTCCACCCCTCACATGTCATCTGATGCTGCTCTGATTGTTTTTGGACTCTGACCTGATTCAGTTTTCTAAAGCATACTCGAAAAATCCCTGACCCCGCATTTAAACTCTGTTGGATAGAAGTGTTTTTTTACATAGATATCTTTTGCATTTTTTTTAAAGGAGGACAGCTACTTATTTTCTTTTTTTTCTGTATCACACTCACACACAAACAAACACACACACACTTCAAAGGCTGCCTGCTTATTTCCCATCTGGATGCGGTCCAGTCCCATGTGCACAAACATCTGCAGTACTCCAGCAATAATGAATTTCCTCATTCATTAGTCACTGACAATTCAACAAACACCTGGCCATCATAATATGTGCCTGCCTGTAGCTTCACTGCCAACAAGTATCTGATACTTCCTTTCTATATAATCGACCTATTGTTATGATAAGAAATAATTATTATTTTTAAAAGGGAAGATTGCAACAATCCTGCAAAGAGAGTGTTTAGATATCAACATATTAACAGACGTCATACATTATGTAAAGGAGTAAACAAGGTGGGTTGTTACCGGGCAGCAGGTTTCTGAAACCTGTGCCGTCATGTTTTCGGATGCTGTCAAACACAACCGTCCGTGCTGGCATGTTGACACCCATGGCAAATGTCTCTGTTGCAAACAGCACCTGAAAGACAAACATGGTACAGAGGGAATAAAACAAAGCCTGAGAAAATTTATTCAGGTCCTGAATAAAAACAGCACAAACCTTCACTAAACCTCGTGAGAAGAGCATCTCTATAACCTCCTTCAGGATTGGCAAGATGCCGCTGTGGTGAACACCAATGCCTCTCTTTAACAAGTCCCGCATCACAAGGATCTAAGAGGATGAAATAGGACTTAAAACACAGTAATGGTGTAATAATGGAGCTCACCAGTGGACAACAAGATTTTAAGGTTGTTTTTATGTTTATGTGGTTTTAATATGCTTTAAAGAGATAAAAATATTATTTTATTTTAAAATAATATTTTTTTAATTAATTATCCTTCTGTGCGAGTCCTCAACTAAAGAACAACTTTAAGTTATTACCAAAGACAAAGTTAACCAAAGACAGTTTTAAAAAATGCTGTTTTTGATGTCATAAACCTGTAACCCATCCCATTAACACAATTAACCCTGTTGCTTAGCAGTTTGACCCATTATCATGTAAGTGTAGTGCATTAATTTGGTTGAAACTACAACGTTGTGTCAGCTCTTAGTTTCACTTTCAGTTGCGTTTGGAACTGCAGTCTGATTAAGTGGAAGTGGGGCTAATTTTCATATTCATGTATCAGCAAATACTTACTTGACGCGTAATTACAGTTGAGCCATTTCTAAGCTTTTTTTATATTTAGCATTTAGGATTCATTTATTTCACATAGAAAATGTTTACATGTAAAATTTTGATTGTCAACAATAACCTTGAAAGGATCGAATTACGACCACAGGCAGACTTTAAGAAAAATTTATTAATTGACTTAGTCTAAAAAAAAAAAAAATTTAACTTCAGTTATTTAAGGTAACGTTAAGGTTTGCTTCGAATTTCAACAACCAAACATTTTATATTAATAATGATATCATCAAAATGATCAAATAAAACAAAAGTAACTATTGGAATCATGTTATATATGATCATCTTCAGTTTAGTCACCTTTTGACTAGAAGTTTTTAATATTTACCATGAGAAAAGGATTTTAAAGGAGGCCCATTCTTTTCTGCGTTCTTACTTGCTGCTCTTGCTTCATTTTGTTATGAAAAAGCATGTGTGTTGCTAAATAATATTTCTGTCTTTTAAACGCACTTCAGACATTCAGGCATACACCTTCAGATCAAAATTTGTTTTTAAATAATGTGAAATATTTCACACAATTGTTCCAAAACTTTTAACCAGTGTATTTGTAAACCTCATTTTTCTCATGTCACTATCCATTGGATTGTGGGTAGCCGATAGGGTTTTGAATACTGGTTTATTTTGCATACCTGCGGCAGCTGGCGGTCGCCTCCTCTAAGTCTGCTTAGACTCTTCTGTACAAAGGAGTGAATCTCATTCTTTTCAACAGAGTTGGTCAGATCCAGAGAGGTCAGCGAGCGGGCATTTTCATCACAGCGTGTCCTTGAGAACGTGAACGCCACAACTGGAGTCTGCTGGCGCTGAGACAGAAAGTTCAGCAGCGTCTGCCACACTGCTCGATCCTACCAGATCAACACATGACAAAACATTACTGGGCCATCTGATGCATGTTTGAATGTCAGATAAAGAAAGCAAGTTTGAAAGGTGGACCGGAAATGATGTCCCACGCAGAACACACTAACCTGACTGGATGTTGTGTTCTGTGATGCGTTCTTCGCACCGAAAGATTGGGCATGTTTACTGGTGCGCTCCTTTTTTGCCTCCACTGCGGCATAGTAGCTGAAAAACAAAACAAAGTTAACATTTACTGACAGAAACTAGACTTAACCCCCAACCTTCGCTTAATGATGATCTCCCTCTTACAACATGGTAGGCCAATTCCATTTCAATCTTTAAAAATCAGACAAAAACTTTTTCCATCTACACCTTACCCACTAAAAACCTTTCTTTACCCCTTCCTCCTTCCATTTTTTCCTTTTGGCTTCGTATACTGTGACTTATTCTAAACAGAACTATATTATTTTTTCACTTAGGTATGCTCTGTTGCCTCTTGTATTGATTGCTTCTATTAGAATAAAAGCGTCAGCTAAATGACTAAACTGAAATTTTTTCATGACTGTTTCTCTTTATTTGGAAATGCAAATCTGGAAACATGTTATAGTATGATCAAACATGTTGTTTTTACTCTGCCTTTGACCTTTCAGACTTTTATATGAAAATGGCTTCTAACCCTTTGGTAAGGAAGCTTCCACTGGCATCGAGTAACAGGAAAAGCTCTTTCTGAGTCTTGGTGCTGTTGCCGGTGTACAGATTGTGCTCCAGAGGGACAGGTCTCTTAACAGTACTGATCACATAGATGTGCCTCCTCTTAATACGACTGACAACAGAGAAAATAGAAATGTTAAGCACAAGAATCAAACACAGAAAGAACACACATGAATAAAACAAAATGATTCAATTCTGTTATGTATCCCAACCCCATTCCAAATGTCTTGGATGTAATGATAAGAAATGCAGGGTTGATTTTCAAAACAAGATAAGAAAAAAGCTTTGATTGATATTGACTATAAAGCACAATTTAAAAAAAAAAACATAAATCTTTTTCTCTTTTCGGAAAGAAATTCCTTAAATAGAATCTTGCAAAGTGTTATTACTAATGACTGTGTTTGTTTATCAGTCTGGCTAGTCATATAACTATTAATATTATATTTATATTATAATCTATTAATTTAATTGACTATGTTATAATATATTAACTGTAGTAAATCAAATCTACCTAACAGTAATTTATACTTTGTGGAGGTCTAACTGAAGTTATGTTTGGGCCACATAAAGTTAAATTTATGTTGTTGTGTCTGAAACAAAATAGAAGACAATTTGTACTCTGGATAAAGCATCAACCGAAATACATTATTCTAGAAGTAAGACTCATGCAGACGATAAAATCATATAAAAAACAGCCTAAAAACAAAAAGCAAACCAAAAATTCTATTATATTGTTCTGCAAATAAAAGGAAATCATAGTAATGCAGGATTGTAGGATTATGAATAAATTATGATAATGTTCATAATCGGGTGAATTATTTCTTTGTGTGCATGCATTTGTAAGAGATCCATCCCAGAATAACCGTGATATTGCACATACCCGATCCATTCACTGAACTCCACTGCGTTGGGCACTGTAGCACTTAGCAGGATGATGCTAACATGCTCTGGCAACATGATGAGCACTTCCTCCCACACCACTCCCCTCTGTGAACAGAGAAAAAAACCTCAGTTACATCTCCAATTCAAAAGAAAACATTTTCTGGGCAAAATCTGTCAAGATGATGTGTTAATGGTGGTTACAATGGGGTTGCCATTTCATTTTAAACCTGTAAGACCTTATTTCTAACGCAAAACAGAAAGGTAGATAGTTTGAAGAATGTTGGTCACCAACACCCATTCATATGGATTGGTTTTGGGTTTCTGGGTCACTGTTCTTCATTTACGATTTTTCTATAAAAAATCTTCTTTTGTGTTATGCAGTAGAGCATCATCCAAGTTTAAAAAGATAGGAGGGTGAGTAAATGATGACGATTTTAGTTTTTAAAATAATTGCAATAATAGTGATAAATATTACCTCTGCATCATTGATGTAGTGAACCTCATCGAAAATGACCCATTCTAGGTCACGAATGACCTCTGACCCGTTATACAACATAGACCTAAAAAAGTTAAACAGCCAGCTCAATAGAGTGTCCAAATCCATACACATGACTATACTATTACTGTAAGAAAAAAAAATTTCACCTTAAAATCTCAGTGGTCATAATAAGACAAGAGGCTTCTGGGTTCAGCTGGACATCTCCGGTCAAAAGCCCCACATCACCAAATGTGTTCTTAAAGTCCCTAAACTTCTGATTGGACAAGGCCTTGATGGGGGACGTGTAGATGGTCCTATCAGAAGTAAGAGCAATGTTAATGTGTCATACAGCATGCGATCCAATATTACTTTACACAGTACGCCACACACCTAGTCATGTGTTTCTGAGAGAGCGCTATGGCGTACTCGGCCACTACAGTCTTTCCAGCTGAGGTGTGAGCCGCGACGAAAACAGACTCATGTGCCTCCAGTCGAAGAATAGCCTGCTTCTGGAACACGTCCAGCTCGAAGGGATACTGACGAGAGACAAAAATAAGCCACTTGCACTCTATATAGGCTGCACAAATAGTGTATGTGTTCTCCGGGATAAACTCCAGCTGGTTGAGTGTCAATACCTTGAATGCTGGATCCGGGATCCGTTTGTAGAAGTCGTCACAGGGTGAGGAGACATCCACAGGAATGGCCCATTTTTTATTCTCTTCCTTTTCCTTGGTCTGAGTTTTCTTATTCTGTTCAGGCCTACCAAACTGAGAAGTGGAGACGTCCAAATCCTGAGAAACAAAGTTTAGAAGATGAAATGATGATGTCAGTATTCAATTTTTTATAATCACTTATTTTTAATAATCAAACAAATGACAAACCTTTATAACCAGGTCTTCAAGGCTGTTGGATCTGGGAAGATTAGGGGTTTCCTCTTTTTTGGGGACTTCTTCTTTCTCCTCTTGTTTTGTGTCTATGATGTCATCAAAACTGGACAGGAGTGATAACAGATTCACCTCTTCTTTCTTGGGTTTGGCTTCTAAAAGCATTGAAGAGAGGTAATTGCAGTGCATCTATAACATATAATATGAAGTCTAAAGCATGTGAAAGAAAGGTGTGAGATCAGACCTTTTTTACTGAAGTCCATTCCAGCCTTCATTCCAGGAGCAACAGTCAACAGGTCTAGGATCAGAAAGAGATTTATTTTATTTACATTACACACGTCAAATTGTTTATGAGTCTTGCTGTATGGTTTCACCAACTATTTTCAAAATCAATGTCCTCTTCCTTGTCCAACTTTTTCTTTATTTGCTCTAATGTCAGTTCTTCCATCCCACCTGTATACAGAAGAGCAGGTTTGAATGAAACTGTCATTTTAAAAGGGAAGTTCAATCATTTTTATAGGTCTGAATAACAGCACCTGGCTGAAACGGGTAGTTTGTGTTACTCCCTCTCAAGCTCTCTGATGGAGGTCCTGGTTGTCTTTGTAACGAAAGTGAATTCTTCGAAGATAACCCTGTGTTTTCTAATGGCACCTAATGAAAAGACAACACATTCAAACTGGGAATACATCTAACAACAGTCATTTTAAAGCAGGTCTCCAAATTCGGAAGCCATGTTTGCAACACCTCTGGCCGGCTATTTTTTAGCCATACAAGACCTCCATACAAGTCAAGTAAGTTTATTGCCAAGACATATAGTCCACAAACAATTAAACATGACATTAAATTAAAAAAAACTGATTTTCCAAGTTGCTGCACATTGACAACAGGATAGCCCTTTAAAAATGTTTCATCTTCAATGATTAATGCGCTACAGCAGTGGGCTCCAACGCTGATACACAATGAATATAAACGGAACAGTCTGACTAACACTTTAAGGCACAGTTCAACCAAAAATACAAATTCTTTCATAATTTACTCAGCTTCAAATTGTTAAAAACTGTATAGATTTCTTTGTTCTGCTAAACTTAGAGAAGGATATTTGAAAAAATGCCTATAACCAGTTCCTGGAACCCACTGTCTGCCGTCCCAGGAAAAAACTTTCTCTTTGAAAATCCTTTTTCTTCTTCTATTAAACACAAAAGAGGATGTTTTTAAGATTAAGTATGATAACAGTTGTAACCTAACCTAGGAAAATATTTTGCTGCTAAAAACAAAATAAGTTATTATGAAGATTTTTAGGACAACAGCAGCCAGTAGTAAGTGTGTAGCAAACAGTTCTGAGATTCATTTTATTTCGTTTTTCCTACTATGGTAGTCAAAATGGTCCCTGATCTGTTGCATTTAATGCATTCTTCCAAATATCTCTCTCCAAAAGAAACAAAAGAGAAATGTTTACATATTTACAATATCCGTGAAATTTTTATTTTTGGATGTACTACTGCTTAAAATGAAATACAAACCATGAAATATTATCCTATTATCTTATATGATTCCATATCTTACCCTCTGCCTCTACTAAATAGATGCAAGCAACAATTTAAAATAATGAAAGCCCAACAGAAATCAATTTGAAATTGACCTGAATGTTCTTGTTACCTCAATAAAATCCAACAGCATTCCAGTTGTGGGGTCTCTGACCACAGACAGTCCAGTGTGAAGTGGTGTCAGAGGAGCATGCAGAAGAGAATCCACATCTCTGGTTCTTTTGCATACTCTATACAAAACATTAAGAAACGTCATTCATATAAAAAAAAAGAAACATGACAAATGTTAGGTTTCTTCAACATTCACAGTTTCGTACTTGGTAAACTTTTGAAAAGCTTCATCTATATCATGTATCGGGAGCCAACCGGGATCACTGAGGAAACGCTTCTCCACCTCTGCTTTTAAATCCAGACAAAAAGGGGGTAAGCCATGTGGGAGCTGAATGGATGAAAGATTGCAGGATATGTGTTTAATATACAGACTGAATCATAAGCATGATTTACATGATATTAAATGATATACCGTGCTCAGTGGAGGTATGGCCATGTGTTTGGGCAGTGGATGTGTGATGAGCTCGAAATTTCCAGAGCAGCCCATCTCCAGAAGATACAGCGGCAAATCATCAGGACCCACGGGCGGCAACACTACACACACACACACACACACACACACACACACACACACACACACACACACACACACACACACACACACACACACACACACACACACACACACACACACAAACAAACAAACGCACAAGCAGACACACAAAAACACACAAAAACACACACACACACAAAAACACACACAGACACAGGAGTAAAAACACACACACACACACACACACACACACACACACACACACACACACACACACACACACACACAAACAAACAAACGCACAAGCAGACACACAAAAACACACAAAAACACACACACACACAAAAACACACACAGACACAGGAGTAAAAACACACACACACACACACACACACACACACACACACACACACACACACACACACACACACACACACACACACACACACACACACACACACACACACACACACACACACACAAATAGAGTAGTCTGAATGTTATTTAATGTGTTCTGTGTGTCATAAAGGCAATTAAAAACACAGAGCAGCATTTGACTACAAAATCTTGAAGTTGTCACACAATCTGAGTATAGCACAATAATACACAATAATACACAATAATACACAATAATACAAAATAATGCACAATAATACACAATAATGCACAATAATACACAATAATGCACAATAATGCACAATAATGCACAATAATGCACAATAATACACAATAATGCACAATAATGCACAATAATGCACAATAATACACAATAATGCACAATAATGCACAATAATACACAATAATACACAATAATACACAATAATACACAATAATGCACAATAATGCACAATAACACACAACAATACCCAACAATACCCAACAATACCCAACAATACACAATAATACACAATAATACACAACACAATAAAAATATTGAGTTTAATTTCTCAAACCTGTTCTGTCCATGTCAGCTACAGGAATCTCTCAGTCCTCCCGGAAGTGACGCATAACTACAGCGACGGATATTATTATTATACATATTTTTTATATTTGTATTTAAAAACATTAACCGAGAGTTTATTCTCGCTATTATTAATCGAGCAAACACTTTTTCGTGTTTAATTCTAAAAAATATTTTTCTTCATCTTTTTTAAATTAAAAATGTAATATTATTTGTAAAATTGATTTGTGATTTGTATTAAAAGAACACGTAAAAAGACAATAATTTCGCTTAAGTCAGTTCGCCCATTGCAAAACGTGGTGTTTTATAAATAATAGAGTTAAAAACATTACAACCAATCCAATATTTAAATGTTATATTATTATATATTTAAAACATTTTTAATATAAAACACAAAACTCACACATTGATAATTACAAGTTTATCTTTTTTTATGATTTGATCATCCCAACAACAAATGACGTCATATTCGTGCGCCGTCGGCCTTGCAGCAGCAGCAGGCACTCATTCTCACAATTTGATCTCCTAACTATAAGGTAACGACATAAAAAGCAAACAATCTTTATGTAGACATGCTACATTTGCACCTTTCTCTTGTATATTAATATTAACTCACATGTGGGAATTTAATCCTAATAAATATAAGTGAATATGACAATGCATGTGCAGATTTGGTACAAAATAACAAACACTGAAACAAGTCTTTCCATAGAGATCCATCAGAATGGCTGTATTTCCCAACTCCCTGACAGAAGAAGAGGAAGCACTGCAGAAGAAATATGCCAAGTTAAAGAAAAAGGTTCAATGCCAATCACATCAAACCTTCACTGTGCAGATTCATTTGTGTACTATTTGCAGTGTCTAGTGATGCATTGTGACCCAATAATCCATACCAGTAATATTTGCATTCATACGCGTGTGATTTTGTTCTCCTTTATGTAGAAAAAGGCTCTATTAGCCCTAAAGAAACAGAGCTCCACCAGTCAGACAAGTCAGGCTGGGCTGAAACGCAGTAAGTAACCCTGTAGATATATGATGTTTCCTCCCCTAACACCTTTGCACGAAACATCTCTTTAAACCGTGTGTCTTTGGGATCAGCTTTGTCGGATCAGCCTGTGGTGGACACGGCAACAGCGACAGAACAGGCAAAAATGTTGATCAAGTCTGGAGCGATCAGCGCCATCAAATCAGAGAACAAGAACTCAGGCTTCAAGCGCTCTAGAACGCTCGAGGGTAAACTGAAGGTACAACACATTTACCTAATCGTTGATGACAACAATAACCATGTCTTAATAGGAAAGCTGGACGTTTGATGAGTTCTGAACAGATATGCCATACCTGAACGTGATCACATATCACTTGTTGTATTCCAGGATCCAGAGAAAGGTGCCGCACCAGCGTTCCTTCCGTTCCAAAGGAGTATGTCTACAGATGAAGAGCCCCCTGATGTAACGTTGCTTTGTGCTTTTATATTTGGACATTTGTGCTTTTTGCTGTTATAGATCTGGGTAAGATCTTATCTGGATCTAGTTACATGAATTTATACTAATCATGTTCAGTTCCATTACAGTCTGCTAAACGGGCCCATAGGAAATCCCTATATGAGAGGTGAGACCGGCAAAGCTCACAATAATAATAATAATAATAATAATACTGATCTTCTAGCTGTTCCAAACCTGGCCACTCCTTTGTTTGGTTGAACACAGAGAAAGCTGTTTGGGCGAAGGCTTGTATACAACAGTTTTCGGTTCCTATTGAAGATCCGGATTTTATTTGTTACATACACTGTCAATAGAGAATAAAAAGAACTCAAAGATTGTAAATTATTTAAAAAATATATAATTTAAAAGATAAACCGTAATTCATCTCATTTTGTGTCCAACCATTTTTCACTTTATTGTACTCAAGAGGGTCCAAGAACAGTTAAATTATAAGCATTATTCCAAGTGTCTTTCTCTGATATGGAAATAAGAAATGTGCAAATTATCCTAGAATTTACATTTTTGGGTGAATGATCTATTTTTAGAAATAGCAGTTATTCAAAGCCTAATTTTCCCTTCCCCTTTATACAGTTTTGTTTCTGGAGATCGTTCCCGTGAGGAGGAGGTGGCAATGTCATCAATTCAAAATCCTGAGCGTGAGCGAGAAAAAGAGACTGACTGGGAGAGAGAACGAGAGAGAGACAGAGAGCGGGACAGGGAGAGAGAGCGTGAGAGAGGTCGTGACAGAGAACGGGATCGCGACCGTGAACGAGACAGGAGTCGGGAAAGAGAGAGAGACAGAGAACGGGAAAGAGATGGGTCCTACAGACGTAAGTCAAGAAGTGTAATAATAAGCTGTTTTAAAATATTATTTTTCTTTGAATCTCAGACATCTTTATAGAAATGAAGACACAGAGATTAAAATAAATAAAAAGTTTTTAAACATCAATAAGCACACAAGTCATAAGCTGTTTATGTCACAAAATGTTGATTTAAAATATATGAATATTATTATTGTTTATATATACACTAGATTATATTATTAATTTTAAATTAAATAATAATTTATTAGATTGTAATTTCTTATAAATATTAATATGATATATTAGTATGTATATAATATAAACAGATTTTTTGTGATGAATTTAACCCTTGTTACTTTTGAAAAGCTTGAAGCCCTCAATATTTTCTCTAATGCTGTTAAGGGTCAGATTCATTTCCAGAGCGCAGAGGTGCACGGAAAGGAAATACTGTGTATGTGTACGGCGTGGGTTTAGTTGAGGACAGCTTACGCTCAGCATTTGCTCAGCATGGCAACATCATCGATCTTACAATGGACTCTGTGCGCAAGTATGAAGTATTTCAGAATCTATACAATGTCTACAGTAGTATATTAAGAAGAGACACACTTTTCCTTCAGGATGGGTGGGGGAGTATATATATATTTTTAGATGAATAAAAGTTTCCACCCATGTGTCTTTTCCAACAGTTGTGCCTTTGTTACCTTTGAAAAGATTGAGTCTGCTGACCAGGCTGTTGCAGAGGTGGGTTGCTTACACATTTGCACCATTGACTTTTTCCCCTGCGGACTTAAAAAGTCAGCAGAGATTTTTTGCCCCATTCGCTCTCTGACCCTAAAAATATATCAAGTTTTGAATTCACTTCAATTGAAATTGGGACTAAATACTTAAAAGGCAGACTTATTCAGCCAACCACAATTTACGAAAACATGACTGTGAGAGATTGAAGTCGAGCAGAGTCCATTATATTAAATTGTTGTGTATAGAAATGCCGATCATATAATGGGTCGAAAATAAGACGTCCCTGCACAATTTTTCACAGGGCAAAGGGCTCCAGAAAGCATTGATTGTTTGACAGATGTATGATCTAACTTTCAGGTAACAATATTTCAATTATGTAGGAAAATGACTATGGAAACTAGACTGTTGTCCTACCCCTAAATTCTGATGTGAGCATATTTTACTTACTTTAATCGCTTACAACCTTACAAATCCACTTACAGACCATTCCAAGTTATTTTTATCCTTGTCTTAAAGTATTTCCAAGCAGTTGTGGATAACTAACTATTATACAGCAGAAAACTACTTAAGACCAGTAAACCACAGAATATTTGTAGAATATTTACTATAAATAAATGAACGAAGGAACAAACCTTTAACTCAACTTATTCTTAGATTAGAAATTAACAGTTAGCTAGCAGTCTAGTTTCCCAGTCACTTTCTTAAATAAATGAAATATTGTTACATGAAAGTTAGATCATATGTCCGTCATGTGTCTGTACTTGGTCCTGTAAAAAATGTAAAATGACCTCGTTTTTTTAACAGTTATGCAATCAACATTTTCGTATGCAATAATGCACTATTTGTTGAAAGTGACCAAGTTAAAAGTGATGTGTTTGTGCCCTTGGTTGAGATGTCAATACTATAATTATTTTCCATTCTGCACCTCACTCTTTAAAAAAGAGTGCTTTTAATATTATAACCTTTCTTCCTCCCAGATGAACGGTTCTACAGTTGCTGATGTCAACATCAAAGTCAGCATCGCCAGGAAGCAGCCAATGCTTGATGCTGCCACAGGGAAATCTGTCTGGGCTACTCTTGGTAAGGGCATCACAGGCCAAATCTCTCAGACAGTCTGAGTTTGGCATTCTTCACTAAACCATCTCTTTTTCCATATTCTCCTCTTCACAGCTGTGCAGAACAGCGCGAAGGGCTCGTACCGGGACAAACGGAGCCAAGTCGTCTACAGTGAAGATTATCTCAAATAATATGCTCATTTAGTATTTGCAAAGCTTGTAGTCAAATTCAGCCATCTTGATGATGGTGTGATAAAGACTTACATCCTTTTCGAGTTTTTTGTACAAAAGCATAAGCTGTCGATGAGTTTTCAAATAGATCACAGCAAACTGTTCATTGTTGGTTAGATAGACTTTTAGCTCTGTGCTTTACATTGTTTTGATCAATAAAAAAATCAATAAAGTTTGCGTCAGTCTCTTTGGACCAACACTCAATGAGCGTGGTTTTAAATAAATGCAGAGTATTGATATTAGAAATGAATACGCCATTGTTAGGGCATGTGAAGGGATGTATCTATAGAATGAAATATTGGCAGATTTACATTACAGCTCTTTAATATCATCCCCAGCAACAGAACGTTGGATTCTATTGTATCAATGAGATCCTATTCACTGACTGCACCGTTCTTCTTTTGCCAGTGGGCAAACAGTATTTAGAAACAATGAAGCATGTATTATGTAAACCCTTACCGTAATGACATCAATAACATATTGGATTAGACATAACTTAGATTTATGATCATTGCTTTTTTGTTATGTCCATTACGCAATGAAATAAAAAAGCAGAATAGCTTTAACTGTTTAGAGAAATTTATTAGAAAACAACACACGGCAAGAAACAGATGACACACACGTTACTATTTAATTTTCATGTGATAACATACAGACACTTACATTTCACTACTAAAATGACACGCTGTTACTTTCCTTTACACAGAACTAATTCTTTGACATCTCTTGTTTTTCCCTCCTTCTGATGTGATCTTTACTTGTGACTTAAACTCTCGCTCTCTGATATGTTGGGGTCGAGCGTAAGGGATCTCTATTATTCAGGATGTCTGGGCTTTGGCAATACTATGATTCTCACAGTGACATTGCTGATATACATGAATTCTGTATCCCTATGAAGCTGTGCAGACATTATTTAAACCAGTGCTGTTAAAGTCAACATAAAACAAAATTTGCAACCTATTTACTTTCATAATGTAATAACCAAAACAAGATGTTATATAAAAGTGCTTTCAGAGGCTGGAATGTAAGTTCACCATTGAGATCATACAAACAAAACCCAGCAGGAATGCAAGTAAGAATGCATTTACTGAGAATTAAAAGTCGACATTGAAGCAGCAGCTTAACAGAAAGTAAAAATTGTCATCTTTTACTTATGCTCTTGTCATTTCAAACTTCTGCAGACCACAAAAACGTTATTTTTAAGGATGTTGATCAAACAACTGACTTATATAAGTTTTGTGTCCATACAATATAAGTGAAAAGGTATTTTTATCAATATAAAGTTAGTGATCTGCACAAGAGAAAGAGACATTTTATTCTTAGTTACTCAATAGAAAATTAGTTTTAACGGGTTTATGTTACGCATAATAAAATTTTGGTATAAAAACGTCAAGAACGACTTGGGTTTCAGATAGGATGCCTAATAAATACAAATAAATTTTGGTTCAAACAAATTTTTGGCAGAATTCAAAAACACAGATAAAACGTCAGATCTTTTGTGAATTATTAAGTACTTAACTTGCGAATTTGTACAATGTAGACCAGCATTCCTTTAACTATATGTAAAAGTTAAGTTATCCTCCACTTACAGCAACAGCCTAAAATGATACTTAAAAATCGGGTCGATGCACAATAAATGCAATATATGGGACCATGGTGATGTCACCCAACCTTAAGAATAACATGACTGAGGAGTCATGCGCAACAAAAAGATCTTCAAGTTAACTGGACCAAATATGATTTCATGTTGACTTTAACTCTACCTACTCACATGACTGTAATCTAAACCCCTTGCACTACACCCTCATTATTCCGCTGCATCTCCAAGTAGTTTTGTGCAGTGGTTCTTCCGTGTTGCTCCTTCAGGTGGCGGCGTAGAGCGGGCTTGTGGGCGAAACTCACATGGCAGTACGCGCACACGTGCGGGCGCTCACCGCTGTGCAGGTTCATGTGGTCGCACAGTGTTGACTTCTGAGTGAAGGTCTTGTGGCACAAGGGGCAGCAGTGGAGCTTGGCGACTCCGCGGTGGACGACCATGTGGCGGTTGAGGTTGCTGGAGTGGCTGAAAGTTTTCCCGCAGCACGGACAAACGTACAGCTGGTGTGTGGCCAGGGAATGCACGGCCAAGTCCTGCGTAGAAGAGAACGCAACTCCGCAATTCTCGCACACCACTGGTCCCGTTACGCAGGACGTGGAGCCAACTACAGCCACCGATTCATCGGGCACGCCACGCTCATTCTGCGGGGTCCCGGCACCCATCGCCCCTTCCCCGCTGGATGCTTCTACTCCATAGTGAGCCTGACCTCTTTCCGAACCGCCTTCGTCTTGTCCATCACCAACCCTGTACTCCAAGTGGAGGGAACTGTTAGACAGATGCTGATTGGACAGGTAATCTCCCCCAAAGTCCGCTCCGAAGTTCCCCATGATCTCATCAGGGGTGGGAAAGCGCCAAGCCTCCTGGTAGTTACCCAAGAGCTTGCGATCCTTCAAAGTATATCGCCGTCTATTTTTGAAGCCCCTGCCTCTGCCACCCCTATGCTCGCTGTGTCGTCGCCTCCATGTGCGGACTACACCTCGAACGCTGTTGCCTTTGGCCCGAGCCTCCATATTGTGTTCTTCTCCAGCCGTGTCCATCTCGTGGCAGTGGTCATCAAACACCAAGACAGAATCTCTGTTTACCTCCTCAGCATCATGGTTCTTTTCTGCGTCTTGATGTTCATCGCTGATCTGCACTTGAAAGACGTCAGACTCACTGGCGTCCTCGAAGCAGCCTGATGGCTCGGATGCTCTAACCTGTAAAAACAGTATAGCAGGATACAGAAAGTTAGAGATGGCCCGGATCACAACCACACTTGAAATGCCTTAAAGGTTGCTTTTTTACGATATATAATTTTGGACAGATATTTACATGATGCATTGACAAATCACTGGCGTGTGTGCTGGAATGTTCGGCATCTGTGGCCTGGAGCTCCTTCCCAGAGCTGTGAGGGTGTAAAGAGGCCGTATCAGAAGGGGGCGACATAGAACCCAACGAGTGGGTGCTTCCACTTACAATCACAGGCATGGATTGCGGGTCTTCTGTTTTTACAGTCTGAAAAGAGAGGTATTGGAAGGCAAGATGAAAAAGTGTGTGTGTTTACATGTTCACAATAGAAGATATTTGGAAGAATGTGATAACCCAATCTGCCCCCCATTGACTTTCATGGACACAAACCCACTCAAAATATCAAGTTCAACGGAAATCATGCCGGCTTTTCATTAAATACCATCATTTTAACATTTATTAAACGTTTAGAAGTTTGATAGCCCCTGGTCCCTCAAACACACGGATGCTCACCATCGGGCTCCGATTTCGGGGCTGCATGTACTGGCTCAAGGCACCTCTGCACTTCTCCACCACATGTTCCATCTGCAGGTAACTGGCTGCTGTCAGGTAGTTCACGATCTCTTTCGCACTAAACTGCAGCATCCCCGTGTAACAGGACTGAAGGAGCGCACAAACCACAGTTGAGCTGTGCAACATCGACACCTGCTGGACTCACAAGAGAAGAGAAGTTAATAACAACGACCCATGCTTAGAAAAATGTGGCCCTTGTTTGGTAAAGAGCGACATTTTTCAAAATATCTTTGCTTGAAGAAAGTAAGTCATATGGGTTTCTTGGATATACATGGGGCTGACTGTTTACTGGTATGGCTTCTGAATTATGATATGACATTTCATTTATGTTTATTTAATTGTTAGATCTAAGTCAAGTAAGTGGAAGTGTACCTAAAAGCAGTTTATGCTGATGCTCTTATACCTTCCACAAAGTACTTCTTAACAGTTAAAGAGCACAGTTTAAGTAATATATTTCAGATTGAGGTTGTTCTCGGTGGAATGCAGCATTATTGTTCTTCTGTTCATCTCTTTAGTTTACTATCTACTAAGTTCATTATGTCCATGTTGCTTTTGTTCTTCTGTTCTCGTTGGTTTCTATAGATAATAATTATTGTATGTCATCTGCGTGTCTAGTTCCTCTCAATTCCGTGAAAACGGCAACCTTACAATGAGATTTGACCAAAGGATTTTAGTATACTTATAGCACAGATTTCAACATTTGGTTGTTCAAATACCCATGTGAGGTTTCTCTTTAAATTTGTTTAAATGAATTTTTATTTTAGTGATTTTTTTCATGGTTAAGTTAGGACTATTGTTTAGGATTGTCAAATCACAAGAATATCATTTTTTGTAATTATTTTACCTTCTCAAAGAGCTACCTCTCGCCCATTTGTTGAATATCATTGATCCTTGTTTTTAGATTTTAATTCATATAAATCTTGGGAAGTTTGTTTCTCCCAAAATTGGTGTCCATTATTTGGATGCAGATTTATTACCCTTCCTAAAGGAGAAAACTTGTGCATAGACTGTAATTTTTATGATGCTTAAACACTAACAACACAGGTTTTGTATAATACATTTACGTCTTCCTCAAGGACACTTCGGTCATTGTCTGCTGGCACTGGGATTCCTACCCTCACCTTCTGCTCACAAGAAATCGGTTCTGTTTACTCGTAACAATTTTATTCTAAGAGCGTTTTTATGTGATGTCCATAACGCTGGGATTGCCCTTCCCTCATTTCCCCGAGTGTATAAATACTTTTTGTGTTAGTTCTGTTCTTGTTTTAAGGTGAAGAGGATGGTGGATGACGATGTTGTTGTTCGTCACGACACCGATCCAAAAACGGGTGCCATTGTCGCTCAGCTGCCGACATTCTTCAAAATATCTTGTGTTCTGCCAAAAGTGATGCTTCGGGTTGCTACAGGGCTTGTAAGACTCACCTGTAGCTCTGATGAGGGGTTCAAGAGAAACTGGTCCCTAAGAAAGGCAGAACAGGCGGCCAGTACCACCTTGTGCCCCCTGAACATGCGTCTGCCCCCCGCCACGATGGTGACATCACAGAAGTGCTGCTGCGTCCGCAGAGAGTTCATGTTATCCATGGCTGTGTCTCCATGTCCAGGTAGACGGAAACTCACCAGGTCCTCGTCCATATCTTTAACGGTACGAAACTGAAATAAGACAAACAATTATTTTGACATGTAACATTGTGGAGTTTTCATTACAGCAAATGTGTCATTACATTTAAATTAAATGGATATTCCACCATCTGATTTACCTTCATGTATGTTTTTTGAACTTTGCTCACTTAAAACTTCCAAACTATGAAATATTTAATGACCAACTTTAAAAGAAGTCAACCATGGAGAAAAGAATCTGTTAAACGTTTACCAAAGTAAGAAGTGGAGGTCGTGCTTCTACAAGCATTACGGTAACAAATGGAGCTTGCTATCAGCTCTACCGTAAACTGTCGTAAAGACGTGTCCTTCAAAAGCCATAAATTGATTTTTTCACATGTTTTCACATTTAAAGCCATTTTTATTACTCACATACAACACATAAGCCATTATTAGTACTTTATTCGTATTTAAAGCTGCATGTGATGTGATTTCTTACAATTATAATAACATGTTTATAACCATGTTGCTCTCTTGTGTCTGGCAACACTACAGCATTCATTAAACAGGATATAATATTATAATTATAAACTTACTCGAGTGATTAACAGTTGAAATGATATCAATAATTCTTCATAAAAGCTGATCAGTCTGATTGAATCCACATCACTGTCGACCGATGAAGAGAGAGATGACAAAACACTTTAACACAGATTTATGACGTGTTTGATGTTTAAATGTGTTTGTTTGTCGTCTGTTATTTATTCTTTATTCTATTAATATTCGCGTGTTTAAAAACATTACGGCTGGGATTTGCAGAAGTGAAGTCAGACACGTCATCCGTGTGGGACGGAAGTAATATTTACAAAATACAATTTTATTTACAAAATAAAAGCCCGACACACTCCGGTCAAATATAAAATGTGAAAATATTTTTAACGAATTTATACATTTGTTAATTCATCTTTCATACAAGGGTCTTACCTGATTGATGATTAATATTATTTTACTTAATTTTTATGACGCCATTGTTTGCATCTTGAACCATGTGTAGCTTAATAATAAATACATAATTATGAATACAATTTAGATATAACAAAATATGAAATTGTTTTCCAAGTTCAAGAAAAAGATAACACAATGCATTTATTGCTTTTATTTTTACACTGTACTGTCTATCAATGACCAGCAGGAGGCGCTGCTGTTTAACACAAATCCAATCTGTGCAGTTTACTCTTAGAATAAACATTTACATTATTTAACATTTTGATTGCATGCATGCATCAGACTCATATCTTCTTATTGTGTACATTTTCATCTGCAAGACATTGTGTGCATATAACAGCAATAATAATATCTGATGTCAGATTGACCTCTAGAAGTTCAAAATCAGCTGTATGTCAACATTAAAGAAGTATGTCCATAAGATGCTTAAGACTTCTAAGAAGTTTAGGGGAGGATCTTAGACAGTAGATGTTTTCCAGATCTTTTGCAGGCATCTTAGCAACGTACACTATATTGCCAAAAGTATTCGCTCATCAGTGCTTCAAGACATTTTGGATAATTCCATGCTCTCAACTTTGTGGGAAGAATTTGGATCTGACCCCTTCCTGTTCCAACTTGACATCAGTGCACAAAGTAAGAACCATAAAGACATGGAGGACAGAGTCTGGTGTGATGAACTTGACAGGCCTGATCTTGACCCGATAGAACCCCTTTGGGATGGATGAGAGCGGTGGCTGAGAGCCTGGCCTTCTCGTCCGACATCTGTGACCTCACAAATGTTCTTCTGGAATAATGGTGAAAAATTCCCATATACACACTCCTAAACCTTGTGGACAGCCATCCCAGAAGAGTTCAAGCTGTTGTTCATATTGAACCCTATGGATTAGGAATAGGATGTCACTTAAGTTCATATCAAGTCAATGCCGGTGGGCGAATACTTTAAGTGTACTTGTTTTACTATTGGCACAGAGAGAGTTATATCTTCAAAAGTTATATTAAAGTTTTCACAACAGAAATGTTAACTTTCCTATAATGACCAACATAAACTTCATTTACTCGGTTAATGTCTTACTTGTGTAAATAAATCAAACAAATATTTTTTTGTACCATTTATTGAACAGCTTTGATGATTAAAACATGCCAAATGGCATTCCAATGACCCAAATTACACCCGTTTTGTTTAAATGATTCCATGGACCTCGAAATACAATGGCCCTTTTGTGAGGACCCCATTCCTAAAATATAAATCTTAACTACTTATTTTTTAACAAAGAGATATATGTGAGATAAATATGTGTCAATAGTAGTTGTATTAAGAGTAATGTTGGTGGAAAACATTTACAATTGTGATAAATGAACCAGAAACAATGTTGAATATCATAACGTAAATTATTACTGAGATTGTCTGGGGACCCCCTAGAAACTTCTGAAGCCCCCCTAGGGGGTCACCATAGCCCTGACCTTGAACAAAGTGTTTAAGAAGACTGACTGTTGAAATGTCCTATAATCTATTCTCTTGAAATCATGGATAAGTACTATTCTCTTTACAAGTTGAACATAATAAATCAAATGTCCTATTGTAATGTTGAAATATACTCTTATAAATTAACAGAAAGATGGAGTAGTAAACATGATTTAAAACACTGTCAGGATCAAGTCCAAAAACACATTTAATATTGATCATATGTCATACATCACACTTCAAACAGAGTGCACTCTGCTAGTACAGGAGGTTCTGAAATCTAGGAAAATAAAACCGTATAAATTATACCCTGTGATGAAAAATTTAATTATTTTGAAATATCCTTCTTCACTCAAAAGTGCCAAGATATTGTAAACAGTACTGAATATACATTATTACAATGACACTCATCTTATATATATATATATATATATATATATATATATATATATATATATATATATATATATATATATATATATATATATATATATTCTTAATTTCAATTAATGTACATTTTAAACATCAGATTTACACAAGTTAATAACTATTGATCTATTACAGTGTTGTGTTGTGTTGTGCATCAATTTATGTCAAATAGAATTGGATATTGTTGTTTGATACAGAATACAGAATTATTTTGATATAGACTTTCATTTCTATTTATAGATATAAAAAAAACACAAGATTCCAAAATTACATTCTTTGTCTGAATTGAACCAAACTTGTAATCATTGTCTAAATACCTTACCAAAAGTCTTACAGTTTTAAAGTGAGAAATACAAACGGAAGACAATTCAAAAGCCAACTCAGCAAAAAAAGGACACCTCCCCAAAAAAGTATTTTCTGTAAATTGACTAAAGGGTTAACATTAAATACACCACCATAAAAGTGAACCTAAAATAGCTGAAAAATTGCTTTCACATTGTAAATTTCTTTCGGTCTATGATGTTTATAAAGTTGTCTGAATGATTTAATCAGATGCTAATATGCCCACAATTGTCTGTCCAGGTGTATTAGATGTGCAAGTATGACAGATATTTAAAAAAAAGCCATTAACAAGGTCTATTTCTGTCTAATGAACTGCCACTGTACCGGTAACTTTGAAAAAAAAGTCAAAAGCCATTAAAGAGTGAGATTATGTCTTTCTTTTAGTGTTTATTGGTCCATGAAGAGACATGAAGTGGCTAGACAGAAAAGTTCTGTTCACACAGCTGTCTGTAAACTTGGAATGAAACAGTGCTTAAACCTCCTCCCTCTCCTCATGGGGCCCTAGCTGTCCGATTTCATAATTTATAAGAGAACAAATCCATAAATACGCTGGCGGGACAAAAGGCAACTACATTAAAACCCAAACTGCCACCGCAAAGGACAAAACACAAAGCAAGGTAAGGCAGATTTGAGAGGATTAGAAGGGTCATAGTAACAGACTGAACTGCCCGTGTATTGTACTCTATCACAATTTGAATATATCTTTGAATAACTGCAACAGACGTATATTTAAATGCTGCATGTAATATGGCCAAACAGAGACAAAATAATAATTCTTATCAACAGGCAGTAACAAAGCAGCCTTTGATATAAGATTCAACACCCCCAATACAGTTAAAGTGATAGTTTTGCCCTAAATTTTACCATAATTTACTTACTGTCATGTCATTCTCAAACCCTTGACATTCATTCTTCTGCAAAACACAAAAGAAATATTTTGATGAACATTGGACCCCATTCACTTCCATTATATGGACATAAACAATTTAGATATTTCTTAAATATCTCCTATTATGTCCCACAGAAGAAGAAGTCATATACAGGTTTTGAATGACATGAGGATGAACAAATTATGTTTATTTTTGGGTGAAGAGTCCCTTTAACATGCCTGTGATCTTGTGATACCCATGTGCAATTCTAAACGGATGCAACTCAACTGTGGAGTTTAAGGAATTTCCTGAACTTTGGTCATTCTGTCCTATGATTAAAAATATTTTTCTGTGTATGACCATATGCATGAATCCTTCCTCTACAGAGGTTGATAAACAGTGTGAAGAGCAGGTCAGTATAAACTCCAAGCTTGTTGCATTTGTGAGGAAACGGAAGAAGAGGGAAAATGAAGGGCAGAAGGGAGAAGAGGTTTTCTCATTCAATCCATCTTTTCTTTCTGAACCAGTTTGGGAGCATCCACAAACTCTCGTCCATTGACAATAACGACAGCAGCCGAGACGGCACTGGCCATGCCCCAGAACAAGACGTACGCCAGGGTCTCGGTCCATGTGTCACCTGAAACAAAGAGCAGATCATCTGTTATGCTGCATCAAGCATTTACTTTATATACTTCTAATGTACAAAACCATTTTTTGGAAGCCCTAGCTTTTTTTTAGTTTAGTTTATCCAAAAATTTTAATATTGTCAATATGTCACCCTCCAGTTCTAACAAACCTGTATATATTTGTTGCGATTATGATTTGTTTTAAGCACAAGATATGTATACAGATTTAGAACAACTGGAGGGTGACATATTACAATTTTTATTTTTGGCCAAACTATCCTTTTATATAACTTTTCGTTAAAATGTCCGAGCTTACCAGCCATTAGGAGACAGATGATACACATGGAGAAAGCCACCACCATAATAACGGGAAGCTACAAAAAAAACAAGGGAGACACAGCAATGTAAAATGATATTTTTCACTTTAATAATCTCATTAACAGCCCCATCCATCTTTAATTGGTTGTCTCTCTCTACGATTAACATTTAAAGTAATACAGGAAAAGCACTGACCATGAGGAACTTCCAATCCTTCTGCATGTGCAGAGCCATCAGCCCGTCGGTTTCATCCACCGTATAGTTTCCAAGGAAGAGATCAATAGAGTCCTGGAGGCAAAGCAAGCTACTTAACATTCAGCTCGGCGAACAGAGTCTGACTGAAGGACATAAAGACAGAGAATTCATACGCACTTGTCTGAATCCATCTGAGAAATTGTTCTTGTAGTAGCGGATCATTGAGTTCCAGCCATCCATTACCAAACCCCAATGAGTTCTCTTGCCGGTCCTGAGGTCAGAGGTGAAGGTCAAAACATCACGCTCATACGACTGCATATATTCTGATAGAATTGCAAGATTATTACCTGGTAAAGTCAGTTTTCAGGGCTCCGGTTCCTGCATATTGTTTCGCGCAGGCGTTGGCGTTGTCCGCCCACGCTGAAAGAAAGAAAACAATGCAGTTTTAACTGAGTACTAACTGTGTGAGCCTTCGCTGGCTTAAATACCCAGATTTCAAGTTTACCAACCATTCTTGTAAATCTTTTCAAAGTCTGCTTGTTCATCGACCTTCTGACCTACATGGAGGACGCCCATCCTCTGAAATTACATACAGTTCCACAACTGTGAGACACAAACTTTTACGAACTTTAAAACATATAACAATGAATTATGTGTTTGTGTACTCAAATGGTAGAGTAACAAAGCAGAAAGATTGCCCGCTGGTTACTGGTTACAGTCAAGGTTATACACCCACCCAATCTCCATCAAACAAATAGGAAAGGGACCAAACCAAAAAATCCAATTATACTTCAATATTTTTGAGTGTTTTCAATACATTTGTTTTAATTAGTTATACGATTTTACATAAAGGGGTATGGTATCATTATTTATTTTTTAAGAATAGTCATCATGGAATGTGGGCGGGGCCTTGATATTACAACTCCGCCTCATACTCACTACTACTGTCCAAATGATGTACTAGGCACAAAATTTCACAATTTTGCAGTGGAGGGCATCAACATAGCGGCACTGTCAACAATTGTAATATTAATAATTAACATAACAAATAATAACATTGCAAATAATTCAGTATCAATATTTGTTTGAAGCATAGTAGGTGTTGGTTTTCCCCCCATATAAAATGTTAATTTAACAGTTTATGTTTGTTACAATAAACACAATATATATTAATGGTACGGAAATCGTGTAGTGAGAATCTTAAATTGCGACAACCCTAAATGTTTAACCTCTTTTATTACAAATACAATTGCATTGTACTGAGAAATACCAACATTTAAAGAATTATTAATCATGTGACAGTCCTAACTTAATAATTTTTATAGATGTTATTATCCCAAGTGTCAAAAAATGGGTTAAGGGACCCTATGGTTGAGCGGTCGATCATGTAGGCAGAAGCCATATCTGACTCTTGTGATGTCATCTCACCTGCAGTTGGTTCTGTAGGGAACGCCTTGCCAGCAGACTCTGAATGACGTTGGTGCGATCTAAGCAATCCATACAGTTACTGCGGAACGTTCCGGTCTGTTTTGACAATACCTTCCCGTCTGACCCCAGCATGAAGTACCTGAAGAATCAGTGCTCAGAAATTAACATCAAAGACCTCAGTCATCCCCATTACACAAATCAGACATTCCACCCACAACAATGGCTTTCCAAAAGCATCATAGGAAATACATGAAGTAAAGGCGTGCTGGAATGACAGAAATGAGCATGCATACCCAAACTCATCTTGCATGTCGGCCACGGCATCGACCAAAATCTGGAGGCGATGCCATCTCATCTTACTGCATTCTTTGTGAAAGTCAAAGGCTATGTACCTCAAAAGAAATGCAAGAGTCAGTACACAGCAAGAGACGTATATGAACTTTGTGTCCGTGGGCGTCAAAATGAAACCGTCAAGTACTTGATCAATCCGTCTTCCATTCCGCCAACCATTTTGGAAAAGGCTTGTTCAAGAGGCAATTCAGATCCCTTCTGATTTACCTGCAGACAGAGCAATTACCTTTAAGTCGGTTCCCAGCCCCCTCAAACCTTCTTTTTTTGGAGTTATTCCACCACAAGTAGACACAAGGAGTTTATTTACCAAATTCAGAATCACTTGTTTTCCATAAATGAGAACCTGCGACTCGAAATGCCTCCTGAATCCATCCATCTACAGAAACAACAGATTAAAGAATTGAGCTTTTTTCTCTAAACTCATTAAAAAGAATGAAAACCCAGCGCTGAACATCTCTTACATGATTCGTGTCCGTGCGGATCTGCGGCTTGGGCTTGTACTTCAGGTTGGGTCTTTGGGACCAGTAGAAGGGCATAGAGCCTCGTGTCTGTTTGTAGGAAAGCCAAAGAGCGGGGATTTAACAGATGAGGTGAAATATGGGAGGTCAAAGAACAGATATGCATGCATTAAAGGGTACAGTGATTTTAACCACCTGCACAAAGGACGCCCGGCCATTACTATACTGGACTATCTGCTCCGTCTCCACAAAGTTAGCAGCGTGTCCCTCAGAGTCGATTCCTGGGATGCAGGAGAAATCAATATTTAGAAATTTTTTATAAGTATTTCTCTCAGTTGTTAAAGCATTGCATGGTAAAAGAAATGAAATTGATCCCCAAGAAACAATTTGTAAGATGCTTTGAATAAAACCATCTACCAAATGCTGAAATGTAAAGGTCTTACCTCTGACGTAATATCGCACACCAGCTCTGAAACAGCTTCGTCTGGAGATGAGGATCCATTCAAAGACCTTTCCATTGATGCAGCATGGCTTCATCACAATAACTGAACCCGCTGGTTAAGGGTCAACATCACAGCATAAATACTTATATGGATATTATGATCACATTCTCAACCAGAGCCATCAGTTACGGTAGCTTACAGCCCATTTTTAGTCTCAAAAGTTAAAAGTAACATTTGGTAAATGTTGCATGTGTTTTCTATGGCATTTGCAATAAATTATGCATAATTACATATGCCTATTCCTTAACCACACAATTACCCTTGATTCTCAAAATAAAATTGTTCTTCATTCTGTGAAGACAAAGGGAGATATTTAGAAGAATGTTAGCCCCTATGATTTCAAGAAAACCAATGACTGCAGTAGTACACAGAATGACTTCAAAAGAAGACTTGGAAGACTGTCGGAACGCAAACAGTTATGGGACACATTTTGCCACCTTTTCCTTTTTCTACTATGGTTGTCAATGGTGCTTAATACACTTAAACAGTCTTGGCACAACTCGAGGTTGAGTAAATTATTGAAGAATTGTAATTTTTTGGTCTCAAAACATTAAGTTGATTTCCTTTATCTAATAGTCATTTGGATTACTTTATATGGAAAAATTAATTCAGATTTGAAAATAAGTCATATACATATGGTAGGGCAAGAGTAATTAATGAGAGACATATTTTTTATTTTGGACTGTTGGTTTAAAGACTATATAACTAGAGTTTTCAACAATGATCAATACTGGAACATAGTGTGTTTGCAGAAGCTCTTTCCCAGTACATTGAAAAACACTTCCACTTCTTTAAAAATTCATAAGCAAGAATATTTTGATATATGAGGCTTTAGTGCTCAGCTATAATTTCTCCCACTTGATGTAGTTACCAGCTGAATAAAAAAAACGCCTTCCTTGAATCATCATTCTCACTTTACTCTAGCAGAAAAGTTACTAAGATACCAATATGAATACTAAAATGAATGTTCGTGATCATTCTTGACTTTAATAAAGATGTTTTTACAACCCTAATTTTAATGTGTGCACTGTAAACTGACATACTCAGCTCAATAAACACAAAACTTATGAAAATTAAATCTAATAACCACAAAATAAGTTGTTACCACATGACATTAGTTTGAAGGATACATCCGTGGATGACAGGAAATGCAAATTTGTGAAGCTACAGGAAAGAAAAACAGGGAATAATGTTCCATGACTGTTTGATTTGAATTTGATTTAATACATCATGTGTTGTTAAATTTCCATAATGTTTATTAAAATCCGGCTGTACATACCTCTGGCTGTGCAATGATTTCCCTTAAAAGGTTTCCATTCCACATGAACCTTTGATCTGCCTGCACAAAGACAATGACAAATACAAAAATGTGATCAATTTTTGAAATAATGACGTTAGTTTCATTCTTAAGGGTCTGAAGTTGAAAGTTAGACATGTTGAGGAGGTCTGAACATACGCATGAACTCGAAGCCACAAATTTCCAATGACGAGCAATTTGAACACACTTAAAACAAAAATGCTGTGATGTGCGATGCAACACAACCACAGCCATCCTGCAACTTTTGTCCTATATTTTAAAACATTAAAGGATAAAAAAATTAGATATTTTGTCTTTGGTTGAGACAGAAGATCTAAATGACTTGTAATCTTGTTTTCTGTGGTTTCTGCTTCCATAAGATGAAACCAACAGCCATACCATACACAGCGTCTGACACACTAAAGATCATCAAACATCAAAACGCAATGTGAGAGGCAACAGTGTGTGTGCACATATGTCAGCAATCTATCAAACGCTTCTTTCAAAATGAGCAGCTCCTTCACCACCTCTTTCATACAATGAGAGACAAAGTTTAAAAGCAATGAGATGATCATCTGTCTGTCTATGATGTGTGATGAACACATGCACCCCGCAGTGAATTCTATTTCACTGTCAAATGTGCACAGCGTTCCCTCGGCTCACCCTCTCCAGCAGGCTCATCTCCTGAAAATCCGGGCTGGTGTTGGACAGCCGCTGCTGGGTGTGCGTCAGGTCATAGTCTGTGCAGAAGTAGAAGCCGTCAGTGTTGAGTACGTTGTTTATCATAGCCAGAAACATCTTGTTGTCTTGCATCTACAAGAGGGAAAGAGATGTTAAACAAGATTAAAGTTTAAGTGTTAGTAGTGCTTGTGCTGGTAGATCACACACAAATAAAAAACGTCTTATCACATATTACTTATTCAATACAGTGTTCAAGAGTACTGTTTGACCTAATCTGCATAAATGGGTCAAATACCACCTGCAGCAATTTTACTTTAGCTCATTCCTTCAAATACAAAAAGCTCAGCTTAAATATACATGCAGATTTCTAGCTAAGCTTTGAGCCAACAGAGGGCATGGAGCGTCACGGGGATGATGTATTTTTGTATGCAAACCCAAAAGCGAGTATGCATATTAGTAATCACTGTTCCAATGGCCTTAAGGTCGATGTGTTTTTTGAATGTGCTTTTGGTTAAATGCCTAAAATAAGATCTGGAAATAAGGTTGGTTAACAAACTCTTCAATGTTTCACATTTATTTATCATGGAAAATATTTCAGTAAATCGATTTATCTGCCCATTATCGGTAACCCAATACTTTTCACTTGCTGTTACTATACATATGTTTAATAGTCACAGTCATAATATGTTACAATACTCAAGGTAAGAAAAATTAATTTAACCTTTCGGATTAAAGTTATGCAAGTTAATATAACCACTATGCCTATCCGTATTGGCAGATATAAATAATCAGCTCTCAGCATCAGCTCTTTAAGTTTGTGGGAGGTTTGGTGGTGGCGATGTTGATGTTGATGCAGAGAGAAGAAATTTTTCTTTAATTTTCTTTATAGCTTTCGTGAATGTTTGGTTATCAACCTTTGTAAACAATGAGCTTTTTTCAATGTTCCAAAAGTATATTATAATAATGGTTACTTTTTTGGTCAAAGGAAAAATTGTGTGCTAACTTCCAGGTTGGACAACAACAAAAAAGTCATCTTTGCAGCTCTAAACGCCTCTGCATGTCCCGTTTGTGGTTACAAATTATGGCTACAAAAGACTCAAGAACAGAGTTAATCAATGACCAAGGGTCAGCGAAACCACACAAAACCACACAACCTTGCATCTCACTGCACCCGCGCCATTTAGCTTTAACAAAATGTTGGTACTAAAAGTATATAAGGACTATGTAATAACTTTCAAAATGATGTTGGAAATCAGATTAGTAAACCAACACTTTAAAACCAGTCACTTATGAACAACTGCAATCCACAGCATCCATTTCCCAATTCACTTACACCAAAACTGCTAAAGTAGTTTAGTGCACTTTCTTGATATACTTGTTCAACCTCAAGTCAACTGGATAACTCGTGTATACTTTCAATGTTTGGATGATACACTTCTAGTGCCTATTACTGGACTGTTCACAGGCTGCATCCGAAGCAGACGTTCAACCGGAGTCTTAGCCTTGTTAAATAATGCACCATGTATGCAACAGCGTAATAAGATATCCAAGCATGCGCCCAAATAAAATATTTACTGTATTAGAACGCCTCGTTTTCACTTGCTGAGAGCGCACTTCTGAGCAAACTGTAAATGAAAAAAAACTAAAAGTTCAAGGCAGGAAAAATCTTCAGTGATTTAAACACACTAGACAAGTCATCAAACAACATGACATTTACAGCCCAGAGGTGTTAAAACACCAGCGTTTGACTAAGAGTTGCGGTAAGGGACTTTGATGACCTGAATATCTGTGAGGTGCAAGATGGTCTTCTTATAAGAAATCACATCAAACTCCAGCGCTTTCCACACTGTGTGGCCAAACAGGTCGCCCACCTTCCTCTTCCTGGTGATGACTATGAGGTAAATACCTGAAGAAAGAAAAATAAGGCATCACGGTGACGAGGTGTATTGCTTATGCCATACAATAAACGCCTCCATTTAAAATAAAAGGGAAACCTACCAGCCACTAGACGTACAGTGCCCATGATTCCACAAATCGGTCTAGTTGCGCCAGATGGTGGGATGTCCTTCACACCTTTAAAAAGAAAATATATTGTTTAACATGGATGGTTGAGACAAGTCTAACAGATGTACTTTTCTTGTTTGCCAAGAGTACCGAAACTGCCCAGTTATGTTATTTCTAAACAAACGGAAATGTTAAAGTTCAAAATACATTCAGCTAAAAAGAGCATAACAACTAGCTCAAAGATAAAATGTCACCCCATAACAGAAGTGATTACATAACAGTGATGGGGAACTTGGAGGTGATCTTCAATACATACATTCTGCATCATTAATATTATACTTTTTTTTGTCATTGAAGCAGAAATGTTAACGAAGAACCTCATTTATTTTTGTAAACAGCATCTCAGTTCTGGAAGTTGAATTTATCAAGATCATCCAGAGACAGGAAAGTTTACATTCGATGAGTCACATTGTTTTGGGCAATGTATCAAAGACACCAGAAGGATTTGATCTATGCTAAGCTCTCATAAATGTTGTTGTTTGCCATGTACAGTTCCAACTTACGCTACCATTGAAAAACCTCTTACATCAGCCATCTGCACCATAAACCCTCAAATCCTAGCTTAATAAAACAAGTTATCTATAAGAAATAAATAGATACAAGTTGCCAAAATGACAATGTTACATTCTTGAATAACAATAAGTTAAAATTTTTGTAATAGGGGCGAGCGATAAGAATCTTGATATGTTCTGGGTTTTTTCTTATAACGATAACCAACAATATTTTTATTTCATCCTTAGAAATGTATTGGTCAGTCTTATATCTTACTACTAGTTTTCTTTACAACATGCCTACAGAATATTATATACTAAAAATAACTATAGGAGTAACAATTGACAATTGAAGAGAGGTCTTAAGACCTCCTTCACAATACTGCTCAGTAAAAATGCTTTCACATAAAAAATACAAAAAAAAGTTGTAGTCTGACTGCGCAGACGGCGCAGAAAGTGATTAAAGAGTGCAGTAAATATATGTACAGTGAATGCAGGTTTTTGGATATAACAAGTGTGTGACACTCAAAAATGAAAACAACGTTTTAGTTACACACCCCTAAATTAAAATCGATTTTTGATTTCTTTGTTTTTTTGTTCACTATTACTAATTTCAAATAAATATTAAGAACAACAAAGCTTGCTTCAACACTTAGTTTTTGCTTTTGATTAAACTGTATTTAAAAAAAAATCTAATCACTCCACATACTTTAACACCCAAAAGAAAGAAATAATTGAATTTAACAGAGATAAATGTTTTTTTAATGATTTTTCAGTGCATTTTGGATCCCTTTATGCGCTATGTTAATAATAAAATGTTAATATTTCAAAATACACTGTTTATAAAACTAAATATTTTAAAAATAACCCAGTGTTGGGTAAACATTCCAACTGTTTGGATGTAAATGAACACATAAGAGGGAATGCCATTATTGGGTCAATTGTAAACTATTCTCTAGATGAACAAAACCCAAAGACTGGGTTCGTCTCTTTTTGTCCAAACTAACCAAGAATATTTTTTATATAGTGTTACACTATTTGGTAGAGAGAACTCTTATATGTTTAGAACCGAGTGGCATTTTATTGCACACACTCATTAACTAAATTGAAAAATATGTTCGTTTAATGCTGTGTAATGTAGAGAATTCTGTGTTTTGGGGATTACCACCTTGTGAAACAATGAGGTTTGTGCGTTGTCTATATATGAACTCATCACTGATGAAATTGTGTCTTACTTTAATAAAGAGGAAATTCTGAGTCATTTTCAATGTAATGATGACAAGTCTTATTATCTATAGTCCACTCATGACACTTCATGAACAATAAACTTATTATTCATGAAAATAAAGAAGGAGAAGTTAAATCTACCGTGTACCTGTATCAATTTTTGCTTCGGTTAAGGGAGATATTTGCAAGAATGTTATCAACGGACAGTTCTGGTACACCATTTACTAACTTAGTAAAATTGTTTGTATTTTCTTCTGTTGAACATTGAAGATATTTTAAAGAAAGGAAGCAAACAATTCTAAGGCACCCTTGACCATAATTTTTTGTTTATACTATGGATTCTTCCAAACATCTTCCTTGTGTTTTACTGCACAGAGAAATGTATACAGGTTTTGAACAACATGAGATTGAGCTTATCATGTCAAAATTTTTGATTCTCTCAAAACAGCAATTTGGTCTCAGAAGCCAAAAAAGACATAAGAAAGTTTTGGATGTTCATAAAAGAATCCCATGAAATCCCAGCTACAGATGTTACACAGCATAAACTGTCTGGTGTAAGCAGTCATATGCAGCGACTTTCTATCTACCTGTGAGGGTCATCTCCGTGGAAACCCGATCAATAACCAGCACATCATTAGCACCATCATCACAGGCCTCGATGTAGAACTTCTCCGGTGTTGCGTGCCTGTGAACATAATGCAGCCCAACACAGAAGACATAAGTTATGACTGCACAATAACACCAACCCAAACAAAACAATGGCAATTATCGTAGTATGAATGTTGAATTTTAAGCGAGAACCTGGGAGGAATAATATAGCATTGATTTAGTGGTGACAATATGAGCATGACACTGTGTTTTCAAAAACAAAACTTTATCTTCATCTTTTATAAGTTAACATCTCGTCTCAAGCCATCTGGAGAGAACAGATTCTCAGCACTCATTAATCACAATATTTCTTATGTTATGCATATTTTTCCTCTTTTTTCTGCCTTCACAACACATTTACAGGACGGCTCACTGTGTGGTTTGATGATACAGTGTTTGTATAATAGAATCTGTGGGTGGATGCGATCGGGTCACGAATCAAAGAAGTTTTGGTGGTCATGGTCATATTTTGTCTGCAGGCTTTGTGACGGCTGCACATAGTTCTGGCAATACAATTCCATTTTATTAAACTGTGCAAAAAATGCACATTAATATTATTATTAATTAATAATATTACATTCAGCTTGAAAAATTATTTTCATGCGCAATTGTTAAGGTACAAAAATATCTTATGTTTGTTAAAAGGCATTTTAAATTGTAATACCACCAGGGGTAATGTTTTGTGTATTGCAAAATAGGCCAAAAATAAGTCGGTCACACAAAGAAACATTGTTAAAGGATTATTCTGCTTCTCAAATCCATGAACATAACCAAACAAAGAACTTAAAGATGTGGATTCAAATATGTATACCTTTTGGTCCCCCTTAATTTCCTTTCTACAAACTTATGATTAACATGTTGTCTATTCCTTTAGTACCTACTATTGCCTTGGACCTTGGATGGCACTGGTGGGTGGTTGGGGGTGGAAAGTGTGTTAACTAAATATTTTTATTAACTTATTATGAGTTTTATTTTTTCAATGTTTAACTGTTAAAATGTAAGTTTTTATGTTGGTATTTAAAAGAAAGTGTATTTTGTATTTACAAAAGTATTATTTTATGTGTATGAAAGTATCAATGGCTGCTAAAATGTCTAGTTATAAAAAATATGTAAACCTTAATGAAAATTTAATATTTTGTGGGTAAAATCTAAAAAATATTTGTAAACCTACAGAATCCCAAAATGAAATTTAATTTTATTTGATTGAATATTTTCAAATTAATTGAATATTTGACATTATTCTAACTGTGATGCAACAAAAGATCTTATTTCTGATACAATCCTTCATCAAAAAAATAATAAATTTGTGATTAACATTGGTTCAATATTTTTTCTTAATTCATTATTTAAAATGGACATGATTGTGTCGGGCACATTAAAAGAAATCTCATGACAATCATCATTGAGAATACTGTGAATAACATACAAATCAAAAACATCAGAAAGCATAGAAGTTTCCATTTTAAACAGCTTGGAAAAAACATGTTCTAGTTTCTTTAAGTTTCTCATCAACAACATGAACTACCCTCCAAAAGTTTGCAAACACTCCTGACAAAATGTGGATTTGAACAAGTTTGAATTCAGATGAAAAACAAAGCGTTTTTTTGTTGCATATACATCAAAGTAACCTGGCACAGTCATTGATCAGAATTTTTGCTCCCGATACAGAATACCAATTAATGTCATATATAGGATGGTATCAACAATTCTCTGATGCTTTACATAACTGTTATGTGAGCTCTCTGATCATCGTTAACCTTTTTCAGATAAAGTAATGCTATAGATGTGTTATATTTGTGTATTTCTATTACATTTTACATACAGTAAGTTTGAAATGATTGTACTATTGTTTGAACAGAGTACTGAATGATTCCAAAGAGTATTTATTATACACTGAACATTCTTTACAATGTGGTCGCATCACCGAAACACCCAACTCATCATATACGTCCTCACGCTTCGATGACATCAAGTGAGACGGGTTCGTAAGACCACAGACCGTGACTATCCGCCGACTCCGAGATTCTTTGTGTAATAAAATATGTTTCATAGTTTGGGTCCGTCTGGTCTCAGGGGATAAATATGACAAAATCCAAAGATCCAGGCCTATATTGTCCATTTTCAAATGCGTTTGGAGGACGCCAGAGATGAAGTTACTCTTTTTTTTATTTGATTGCCTTCAAACGGGAAAAGATCCATGGAAAATCTTTCTTATTTCACAAATGCGAAGGATTAAAGATGCCGTCTTAAAGACGTGTCACATTTACATACGTAAAGGAGAAGAAACTCCTATAGACAACCTTTGCTCTGGTTGTAGGGGACATATTATGGGATGTAAGTTTAAACTGTATATCATGATAAGTGAATACAACACAGATCAGATGAGATATTGAAATGGCTTGAAAGGTAAAGGGTTGCATTCCATTCCCTATGGATCACTCACCTGTCAATCATGCATGATTATTAAAGTATGAATGAACACAAATATGAAATACACAAATATAATAATGCATAATTCTATGACAATTGTTATAAAGAGATAAAATGCACATTATAACTCATGTACACTCTTTAGTGATGATCCCTAATTGGTCATATGTGAAAGTTCATGGCATGATCAGAGCTAATTGTTATGACAAATATTTACAATGTTTACTAAATATTATTTAATGCTTATTAAGACACAACCTGTCAGTGTATAGGGCTGGACCTGTACAACCCACAAAACACACTGACAGTGACGACACAAGCTGAATTTACATGACATTAACACTCACTAAGATAGCACACAACGAGTTTGTGTTGTTAAATGTCGCTGTGCTCAAATTAAAGTTCAACTTACAGATTGAACCTCTCGAAGGCAGTCGCCATCTTCACTTCCGGGTTTAGGCGCTCCGCTGTGACGTATATGTGGGAGTGGCGGGTGAAGGGCGCGGCTTCCGGTTGTGTGGCTTATAAACATTTAAACAATAATGATAAAATAATATTCAAGAGTTATTTGTCTTATAAGTTTACTTTATGCCTGGGTTTTTTATATTTAAATAAAAAAGATAGATTTACACAACAATTTGGACTACCATAAATAGATATGCAATCAGTTATTATTTTGTTAATGGAATATTGTGTGACAAGTAAAATACTAAAACTTTAAAACACTGAGAGAATTTAGTTTTGTATGTGTGATGCTACAGAAAAACAATTTTACTTAAAAATATATATATTGTCTGTTAAGTGGCATTGCCAATCAATGTTCTATTAATCAAATCTATGGTTTGCAAAATATTGTATTGAATTTTATTACATTATATTAATTATTAAAAAAATATTTTATTGTTTATATATTTAATTTCATTTATCATTTCATTTTAATTAAAGAAAAAAAATAGTCTTTTATTTCTTGGTGTTTTCAATCAAGTCGATTTATGTTTTACAAAGATACATTTTAATATGTCTATTCTATTCTATTCTATTCTATTCTATTCTATTGGATTATGTTCTGTGCTATGCTATGCCATGCTTTTCTATTCTATTCTATTCTATTTTATTCTATTCTATGCTGTGCCATGCTTTTCTTTTCTATTCTATTCTATTTTATTCTATTCTATGCCATGCCATGCCATGCTTTTCTATTCTATTCTATTCTATGCTATGCCATGCTTTTCTATTCTATTTTATTCTATGCTATGCCATGCTTTTCTATTCTATTCTATTCTATTCTATTTTATGCTGCCCCATGCTTTTCTATTCTATTCTATTCTATTCTATGCTGCGCCATGCTTTTCTATTCTATTCTGTTCTATGCTATGCAATGTTTTTCTATTCTATGCTATTCTATTCTATTCTATTCTATTCTATTCTGTTCTGTTCTATGCTATGCAATGCTTTTCTATTCTACTCTATTCTGTTCTGTTCTATGCTATGCTATGCTATGACATGCTTTTCTATTCTATTTTATTCTATTCTGTTCTATGCTGTGCCATGCTTTTCTGTTCTATTCTATATTATTCTATTCTGTTCTGTTCTATTCTATTCTATTCTATTCTATGCCATGCTTTTCTATTCCATTCTGTTCTATGCTATGCTATGCTATGACATGCTTTTCTATTCTATTTTATTCTATTCTGTTCTATGCTATGCCATGTTTTTCTTTTCTTTCTGTGCTGTTCTGTTCTGTTTTGTTTTGTTTTGTTTTGTTTTGTTTTGTTTTGTTTTGTTTTGTTTTGTTTTGTTCTGTTCTGTTCTGTTCTGTTCTGTTCTGTTCTGTTCTGTTCTGTTTTGTTCTATTCTATTCTATTATATTACATCATATTATATCAAACATAAAAAAATATAAATTTTATTCTCATATTAATTGGCATTTCAATCTACATTTATATTTACATGTATTCATTTGGCAGACGCTTTTATCCAAAGGAACATTAGAGTATTATGCAGTTGTCAATCATCACTGCAGAGTAAACAGGGGTAAAGTGTCTTACTCAAGGACACTTCAATCATTGTCTACTGACTCGGGGATTTGAACCCCGCAACCTTCTGCTTACATTACCAACTCTCTAACCACCAGACCACGACGGACGCCTCTAATCAATTTTTGTAATACAGAGATATGTTATACATAAACTTAGTGTCTTTTTTATTTCTTGTCATTTTCAATCAATGCTTTCGTAAAATTACACAATGACCTTTGTACGGTAAAAAGTTTTCAAACTATTTAGAGGACAAGCTGAAAAATGTATGACAATATTTTTTTCACTCAATGTTGTAGAAATCAAATTTATATGTGACAAAATATTTTATTATATTATATTAGTTATATAATTAGTTAATATTTTATTGTTTATATGTTTTATTTAATTTTTCATTTTAATTACATTTTATTTTGTTTTTTTCAATTAAGTCAAATTATGTTTTACAAAGATATATTACATTAAATTAAATTATATTATATTATATTATATTAAACTATATTATATTATATTATATTATATTATATTATATTATATTATATTATATCATATAATAACGTATTATATTATGTTATTAAACATAAAAGTAATATTTTTGTTTTATTGAATCATCAGTTTAATACAATTTTATTCTCTTATTAATTGTTTTTTCAATCTAGTCAATTTATGTATTGCTGAGATATATTTCCAATCTATGTTTGAATAAAATGACACAATGACCTCTTTTTAAAAAACTTTTTAAACATACTTAGAGGTGAAAAGTGTATGTTTACAGTGACAATAAAGTAACCGGAAAGTGTCATGATGCTATCATCCTACGCAGAGAGTGTTGAGATACGTGTGTTGAGAAAAACGTGTGCAGGTGTTTGTTGGAGACTCATCTTTATGTGAGTGTTGATGTTTCCACATCAATTCAAGCAATCATAATCAAAAAATCCCAATGCGTTTAAGGAGTGCGATAATGTCATGGTCCCCCACCCACCATGCCAACCCAGACATGAGTCAGAGACGGGCAAGCCCCCCACTCACAAAGGTATTACAACAACCGAGACTAAACCTAGTTTCACCTGCGAGCGTGAAGGAAACCCTCAGCAGGAAGTCAACCCTGAAGTTAAATCAGGTCAAGACACTTGCAGTTGTGTCAAAGCATCTTTAAGGAAACATGTAGCGGTGATGTGTTCAGCGGGCAAGACTATTTTAAATCACGGGACTTGGCCTATTCGTCTTTAATCTTGACAACGATCAGCATTCATGAAGACTTACACTTACTTTTGTCTGTGCATTCTTTAACAAACACTTCACCTGTCGGATGGGTGTGCACAACAAACAATCCATCTGTGTTGTCCAAAGAAGTCTCGTTGTTAGTCAGAAAGGGGATGTTATTAGTCAGATGTTAAAATTCCCCGTTTATGTTCCACATCTTTTAACACCCCGGCACAATCACTGTCTGTGCCAATAAATGTGTGGGAGTCTTATAAGGAGAATCATGCCATGATGTTGCATATGGAGAAGGACAGGGGTCACATTTTATCCTGCGGTGAGTTATATTATGAATCTCAGCATAGGTGTTCTTGTTGCGTATCCCTGGCAACCGAATGACACAACTTTTTTTCGTTGATCATATTTTCCAATCTAGGCCAATTTTCAATTTCACTTCCTCTATAAAGGCTGAGAATATTGTAAAAGAGTTTATAATGTCATACTGAAAACAACTGTAAAAATATAGAAGACCGGGGAATCTTTAATCAAAAGGAATATTACATATTTACAAAATACCAGCGTAAACAAGACTATTTGTCATATATTAAAGTATCAGTATCTTGTTGTCTGGGGGAATTCAAAAGATGAATAAAAAGAAAAAGAATGCTTAATGAAGTGATAAGCATAGTTCGGATGTAGTGAAGTCAAAGGGGGCTTTACCTTTACCTAAATTCTAAATAAATGTGACCACAATGACCAACGTTAAGTGTCCTAGATTTGAATTCTCCTGTTTACAGAAGCAAAGCCTACAGATCTGTCACATCTCTCATGTGGTGAGCCTTGCAACATTTTACCCAGCAGAATCATTTACGTTAACATTCATATTTCGTCATTTAGCCCCACAATGGAAATAAGAAAGTTATTTTTAACACTACGTTGCATGTTATAAAAGTTACATAACCACATGTTATGACTCAATAGTTATAGCAATATAGTTTTGTATGTTGGTCCTAAAACTATGAGGCCCAAAAATAGAAATTCTGTCATCATTTCCTGCTCTCTTTGTTTAAAAAATGTATTACTGCAGAAAGTAAAAGAAGATAATTTATTGAAAGTTGTAAACCAAACATTAACTGTATTGAATTGCACAGTTTTTTTTGTTCAAACAACCGACGTAAATTGGTGCTGCTGCTGTTTGGTTATTAACATTCTTTATAATATTTTAGTTTGTAATCTGAAGAAAATAGATTAACATGGGGTTGTAACGACAAGAGAATGATTTTATGTATCTTATTACTTATGAATTTTTATTGTTGTTTTTCATTTGATGTAATTATTAATTAATAATCAATTGCTTTATCTTAATTGTAATTAGCTGCGTTTCCATCACATGATTTAATGCACATCTTGGACTATCCGATAAAGAATATACACTGTAAAAAATCTTTCAAGTGGCTTATTAAATATCACAAAAATGAAACCATTATATTTCCTTAATAAAATCTTTAGAAAAATTAGACTGATAAATAATAACAAGACAGTATAAAAAATTATTAAAAATTCAAAATATAAATGGTTAAAAAACAAACAAATATATTTGAAATGTTACAAATATATATTTGTAGCATGGACCAATATTTAGGGAGAATTCCGTAAGAATTATTTGAGTTTAGTTTTGAGTCAGATTCACTTAATTGTTTTACTTAGACATACATAAAATGTTAACATTATATTTACTTAATTTTAAAGCTCTTAAATAAATAAATGTTGGAGTGTAAATTCTTTCACGCATAATCACAGTAAAATAATTTGAATGTGGATGAAAATGTAAAGATGTGTTTCAATTCTGAAAATGCACATTAAAATGTTTTGCACAACTGAGTGGTAACGAGTCTACTATACCAACTACTATGGTAACGAATTTATCAAATAAAGTAGGGTAGGTAGGTAGGTAGGTAGGTAGGTAGGTAGATAGATAGATAGATAGATAGATAGATAGATAGATAGATAGATAGATAGATAGATAGATAGATAGATAGATAGATAGATAGATAGATAGATAGATAGATAGATAGATGGATTTGTTTGTTTGTGTGGGTGTAAGTGTGTGGGTTATGATGCGTAGATCATAGTTTTCCCCCTTCCATCTCTCTCTGATACTCATATTTTCTTAACACTCCTGACATCATGGAGTTCCCCTTCTCTCACAGCAGCGTATTCAGCTTTATAAAGCGCAAAAGTTACAATGAAGATTTCAGTTATTACATTACAGACCAACCTACCAAAGCATTGAGGATATATAAGAATCTCTACCTGAGAAGCTTTACCCAACATTTAATTGACAAAGTTGAACCTGATCTGTTGAAGGACTACAGCACATAGAACATCAATGATGGGACATCAATGTGAGATACTATTAGATGTTGAACAGCCATTACCACAGGTGAGGAGATCTGGTTCTTCAAAGTCGGTCATCTGGAAGATGTGTGGTGCCCTGCTGGCTTTGGCTCTTTGTGCCACCGCTGCCGTCTGCTTCACATTCAAGAAGGTAAAGCTTCACGCTTCCTCAGTTTACACAATTCACACATATATTTCTGCATTATGTGTGAATGATTAGATGTATAATTGTTTGATTTTACTTCTCCAGGCTCCAGAAAGTCAGGGTGAAGGAAGCGGTGAGTTAAAACCAGCAGTTTCAGATCCTTTTCGCTCTACATGACACACTTGATTTTGTTGGCTGTAAAACAGAAGTCCTCTTACTAAGATCATTTTTGGCTTTCCTTAACAGAAATGAAGCATATGTTGAGATCAGTTTCACAGATGCCAAACAACACAGTGAAGGATGCTATACATTTGACAGGTAAGTCTCCAATATAACAAACAGTTTGTGGTCAAGGGGATAAGAAAAGCTCTTGTCTCAGTTTTAGAGGAAACCACATAATACTATCATCAGTATTAACGTATACCATTCATTTTAGTAAATTATTAATAGAAGCGAGAGAACGGGTAAGCAAAGTAGTTGATAAAATAATTTCGAAAATATTTCGATGAATTTGCAAATGATTTAAAACATGATTCAAATTAAAAAAGATTAGACTAGCCATCACCCATCCCATATTTATGAACATTTATAAAATAAAGGTACATATTCCATGGTTAATTAAAATGCATACATCCCACCTGTAATTTTTTTTTAAACGGTAAAGCTGTAATTTTACCATTTTAATTTACAGAGCTTTTACAATACCACTTATAGTTGGCGATGACAAATAGCCCTGCTTCTATAAATATTAAAAAGAGAATATTTCCAAGATTTTTAAAAAAATTACAGTAGATTTTACAGGATGTAACTGTTACTGAATTGGTATTTATGTTGGCCTTGTTTTTTTCAGCTGGAGACTTCATGGGAACCTCCCTGGAGTGGAAAGACAACCAGGATCAGGCATTCTTTCAAGGTGGTCTCAAACTAGTGAACAACACAATCATCATTCCCAATGACGGAATTTACTTCGTCTACAGTCAATTGTCCTTCCACGTCACCTGTAACTCTGATCCTGAAGATCCAGAGAACCAAGAGATTGTATATGTGAGCCATGAGGTGAAGCGGTATTCTGACTCTTATTCTGATCTGTATTCTGACTCCCTTGAAGACTCCAGACCGCTTTTCAGTGCTGTACGTTCTGTATGTGTTCAGGTGCCCAACAGCGAACAGTCGTGGCACCAAACAATTTACTTTGGTGCAGCTTTTCGGTTTAATGCTGGAGACAGATTGTTTACCGAGACGTCCTCCCGGTATGAGTTCATAGTCGATGATGAGCAAGGGAAAAACTTCTTTGGGGCATTTGCACTGTAAACACTTCAGTTAAACCTAATCGAGGTTTTGGGAAACCTAGAAGCACGAATATCGGACCACCGTGTGAACACTGACCTTACACTTACAAGTCAATGTTTTATATTAAAACACAAGTCTAAAACTTATCATGAAATGTAAGAATCAATCAACCAGGATCGGAGGAATCCAGATAGTAATGATTGAATAATGGGCTAATTTTATCTGGAAAAATGATTTTTGGAGATTTCGATAATCTAGTTTGTATGTTTGTACACATATTTGATTGTTCAACATGAAATGATGTTAATTTAATAATAATACGTGTATTTATTTATTGATCTATTTATTTATTTATTTATTTTTATTTATATTTATATGAAAGAATGTCAAACTGTGCACTGCTACTGTAAAGAAATGCAAACAATAAATGTTTTGCAATGCGTTTTCACTACAAACCTTTGTTTTTCTTCAACATGCGGTACACACACACCCCAAATTGACCAAATTCATTGCAAGCTTCTGCCTTGATGTTAAAAGACTCATTTAAAGGAATGATCTTTAAAATCAAAGTAATAATATAGGTGGTTTCAAAGTGATGATATGAAAAACCGCTACTTCGTACATATGCCCTTGTGACCCGAACCGAACTTTCAGAATGTATCGGCAGACCATAGAGTGCCAACAAAAGAAAAACAAAACCAATTAAGTTGTGTTAACAAAACCAGTATAAGTAAAGTTTACAAAACTTTTTTGAGTAAATCCAAACCATTAAGATTTGAATTTTGAGACTATACTCTAAATTTATTCTTATAAATTTTAGTTATTTACTTTTCGTTTTCATTTATTTATTTCGTATAAGTCAAACTCAATATACGAAACTGAGATGAGTGACATTTACATGTTTATATAAATTAAACTGAACAAAAGGTCCAAAATTATGATTATGATTTCAGTGTTTTATCCAAATGTTGGGTTGAACAATCAACCACTTGTTAAGTAAAGAGGACAGTGCTGCATTCTTTATGTACTGTGAACAGGATGAGTTCAGGACAAATATCAACAGGGAAAATTTACTTTTTTGAGTAAATTGTACAACACTGTTCATTTCAAGGTGTGTTGCGAGCCAATCACACATTGTATGATCACGTTTTATATGTATTATATTATACAACAGTTCTTTCTGTTTCTCAAATCTAATTTGCTGAGAGCCATGTGTTATTTGTCCAGGGACATGTGAAACACGTATACACAAACGCAGGGAATGAAACTCCAGACATGCTCTACATAACAGTATTACAGAGCATTAAAAACTGTAATATCGGTGAGTTGCGTTTCACTATTCATGCGTTTACAAACCCCCCTTTTAGCTCCATGAATGGGTTTCCGTCGATACTCTATTTCCTCATCAGAACGTGTGGTTTCTGTGTGAGGGAAACTCCCTTGTGTGCACCATCACACCCAGGGGCTGCAAGTAAAGTTTTTGTGGTATCTCCAGGGCCTACATCTTCAAGTGAACCATAGTGTAGGAGCTGCACAATTATCATGTCACTATATTTAGAAAGAGTTCTTTATAAACATCTGCATGTGTCTAGCTGATATATACATTTTTGGGCTTAATTTTTGTCAATTTGACGAACTGTGAACAAATCAACATTCTTGTAAATATCTTCTTTTGTGTTCTGTAAAAGAAAGCGAGCCATATAGGTTTGAAATGACACGAGGATAAGAATTTGGGTCAAATTGTTGCAAATATATAAATGTTTTGTAATAATGCTTCATTCAACCAGCAGTAAACTAACCAACATTCTTCTAAATATCTTCTTTTGTGTTCTGGAGGACAAAGGACACCTTATAGGTTTGAAAAGACATGAGGGCGACAATTTGAAATTATGAAATCATTAAGAAGGTATGGAAAGAAGTACAATTTAAAGAAAAGCTATTATCAAGTATTACCAATGTCAATGAATTGTAATACTTTATTTTTAAAGTTTTTACGTATTTTTGCGAAATTTAATGTAAAACAAACCAACATCAAAGAGAGAAGCCGTTTTAAAAAAGTGTAGCAAAACAATAGTCTTTATTTCACCATAGACACCGGTCCAATTGTGTTGTACAGAATCTATCAGAGTACAAATACAAATATATTTTCAATACCACATATGAATACCTTTGACAGTACGTATTTTATACTTTATGTGCAGAATACATATATCATGTACATTGAGCATTTACACAATTAACATTTGTGCATATCGCCTGCATGGGCATCCCTATCATAAGTATTATAGAACAACCATTTGACGTAAAAACACGGATAAATGTTCTTACAGTAGAAAGACACCACGCTGGGGTTCATCACCCCAAAGACTCCCGAGAGTCATCTCGTGTCAGCGTTTATGTAAATCACAAGAGCAGCATTCAACCAATCACACGTGCTTATGATACCTTCAACGACATCAGCATGGAATGTTAGTTTACTGCATACTGCATATAGTTTGTCCAGTATGTAAATAGTATGGATTTGTCCATGCTTCATATTAAACAACTGTAATGTCATGTGACCTTACATTGCTTGTTTAAAATAGCAGATTTTTGTGCCGTTTTATACCAGTTTGTGCAAAAATGTGAACCACTGCCAGTCCTATCAAATGATGTTTAAATAAAAAATAAAAGTAATAATGCAAAGTATTCAGTGAATACTATATACAGAATACAACAAGGTTTTTGTATTATGCTATTCCAAGCATATCATGTGTTCCTTTAATAAAAATAACCAGTGGCAAGTTATATGAGGTAATTGTCACTTCTCTAGAAGGAGAAATGTAACATCATAAGCACTTATGAACAGACCAATGATATTCCCATTGTTTCCGTGTTGTGAATTTATATCTCTTTAAATGACTTTGCGAAGAAAATAAAGGCATTCGAATCAAATAACAGTCCAACTGAAACAAAGAAACGTCTGTACAAGTCGTACAATGAATCCCATTGAATGACAGAATGACGGTGAACATAATAGAAATAAAGACGGAGGTGATGTTTCATGACAGAAAGTGAAGAGTTTCCCTTGACTCGTTTCAGAAACCACATACTTGACGTGTTGTTGGGATTTTTAACCAAGTTAGGGTGGTAGCGTTAGCCACAAAAGGAAGTGATGTGTGATGTTGACCATATAAAGCATCGCATGAATATGTGTGCTGTGACGGAAGAGGGTATGAGTAATGTTTGTTATTGCAACGTATCTTTTAATAAATAATCCGATTTATATATACCTTCATACCTCCATCATTATACTCGGATAAATATGTTTGTCTGAATGATATTTAAATTTGTGGCTTGAACATAAATGATGTGGGATGGGTTATTGTACAGTTAGATATTTGGGGACTTCTCTATAGGCGCTATAAGAAAAACGATGTCTGATAACACCCCAAAATGAAAGTGGTCGTCATTAACAAAATATATAAAAAAAAAAAACATTGACTTCAATTGTTTGGACACATTTTTCAAAATATCTCCCTTTGAAGTCATACAGGTTTGAAATGACTTTGAAATAATATTCTTGTGTTGAGGTATTACTTAAATACAATTACCTTAATACTCTTTCAAATGGCACTCACAGGAAAACCATAATTTTAACCCAGGAATTAAAAGTTCCCCTATTAATAATTATGTAATAACACAATGACATGCTGTAAGCCATGAGCACCAACTGTGATGTCCAAAACAGGGTAATGCGGTGATGAAAAAGGAAGGAAGAAGATTAAAAACTAGTTTTGTCACACCAACAGCTGCTCATCAGGAAGCGAATTCTGATGTTTTCATGGTGACATTGCAACAATTCTACATTACCCTTCGGATATAACAGGCCACGTACTGCATGAAAGACAGGAAAAAGCAGAAGCATGAGGCCCGTAACGCCAATGTCAAGGGTTATCAGGGAAAACACAATGATGATGTAAACTTTCACTTTAAGTCCCTTTGGATAAAATCCTTTGACAACTGATTAGATGAAAAATGTTACATTTCTTATACTCAAAAGCAGTCATCCAGATGAATTGAAAGCAAAATGTCATGAATCAGTTCGCAGCATTGCGAAATGTCAGAAGTGTGCGAATCCACAGTCAGTCTTTGCATGGTTCACGTCTAGAGAGCTCAGAGATTCATCCATGTACTTATTAAAATACTGATAATTATGAAATTGCAATGAAAATCATCAATGAAGTATCAAAATGTAAGCAATGTCATGAGAAATCTGCAAATAGATTATATCAGGGCGGCCCTTAAAAACATTGCCAACATAAAAAACATCAAATAGCAAGTTAAATGTGTGTGATCAGTTTTGTTTTGGGCGACCAGTAAAGGAACTTGTAACATAAAATAAAATATGAATAACCGGACCGGCCAATAAACACAGATGGAAGGAAACTTTGGCCAGGATGAAATGAAAAAAGCAATTGATGATTTTAAGGATTTACCATCACGTGTAAAAAAATGTTGATGATAAATGTCCACGTTTATGTTCATTTGCCCCAAATTCTGAGGATTGCTCTTTCAATGTACACCATGTCATGCTGCTCCTACGAAAAAGGTTACCAGCCGTTGGCTATAATACGTTTATATTACTTATCGAGTCAATTCATCCCATGTTTGAATTATATTAGTTCAATAGGTTCTGTGATGATGCCATAGTCCTTCCTTATATGCATTTTGGTGGAAACAGCTGAGGATTAGTCATTTGATCAATCTAGCGGCTCTCACGGCATGTGTGGCTTTCAAATGTGGTGACACATCGAATGATGCAATCGACAACAGATACTCAAGACTAGTCAACAATATAACCTCTCGTGCCGAAAACAAAACGAACAAAGAAACAAAAGCAGTCTGTTGGGTAGAAAAGGGGCTCAATATCTCCCGGCTCACTTGTAGAGGAGCTGCAGTCGGCTGGGGTGACAGTTGTTGCGGTTAATCTTGCCGTCGGCCTGGTACAGGACGGAGGAGTTTGAGAAGGTGGGAGGGAGGGAGTGGTTGTCAGAAGCTGGAAGTGGGTATCCTGGCGGGGGGAGGAGGGATTTGGGATCGTTCTGAGTAGTTGAGAGAGGAGGCGTGCTGTGGTTCTGATTGGCTGATGACGGACGTCTCCTGGACCGAAGGGCCTGTCTCTCTGACAGCTGGTTTCTGAGCTCTGATACCCGTTCCTCTTTCTATCGGAGATGAAAAAGAAACCGAATTACCCTTAAATATAGAGAATATCTATGCAGGTGTAGCGAAAGTGAGTTTTTGTGAAATGTATCAAATAAATGAATGTGATATTGAACCTCCTGGATGATTTTCTGCAGTTCTTTGTTCTCTCTCTCCAGCTGACGGGATTTCTCTTCATCGTTGTTGTTTGTGGATGAGCCGGTCTTCATGGTCTCCTGCTGGTCTGATTGCCATTCACCACGAGTGATCAGTCTCCTCATCTGTAGATATAAAAAATTATATAGAATTACCATTGAAGGAATTTCAACCAACTATGAACATTTTTAAAATTTAAAAGCACATGTCATATTTTGGAAATTATTGGTATGCACAAACAACACTGGCCCCACTCACTTCCATTAAATGGACACAAAACCACTAAGACATTTCTCAAAATATATTTTTGAGGTTCACATAAAAAAGAGTTGTATACAAGTTTTGCCTGTCTAAATGCCTATCCACAAATGTCTAAAATTGGTTGTTTTTTATCATGGCTGAGAAAAACAGGGGCAGCTGGGTTATAAATGAACATATGTTGGGTGGTTATTACCCAAACATGGATAGAAACAACCCAGCATTTGGATCAAAACAACCCAGCATATGTTATTTTATAACCCGACTGCGTTCTGTCCCTGTTTTTACCAGCCATGATTGTGAAACAACCCTGGTTGTCTAGTAAATCATTCACAAATTTCTTAAAAATCATTAGTGTTCATTTCGTTACTCTTTTAGATTCTTCTTAAAGGTGAAAAAAAAATTTAAATATAAGAAAGCGACAAAGGTCTTTGTTTGGTTGATGACAAAGAGAGATCCATTCTGGGGCAGAACAAAAGCACGTATAATAGTCTATTACAGCCAAAAGTGCCATAGAGAAAAAAAGAGGTTGTTGTGGGACGATTGATTTGGTGGCTATGAGCATTTTGCTTTAAATTTGCAATTTATGAACAGCAACTGCGTATGTTAATGGTAAATATCTTTTTCTTGAACCCCTAAGAACCCAAAAAGAAAAATAACACTTGGTTATGTAACAACAAACCGTACGAATACGAATAATTACTACACCATGCAAAAAAGGCCATTATTCCAGGGACGATGCTGCGGTGGACAAATATAATTGGTAGGCAAGCGGGTCCCGTGTATCACGGGTGACACCAACAATCCAAATTTTAGGCTTGCCTATTAAAATTAAGATTACTTGTTTTAATCGTTCAAACCTAATATTTAAATTTTTTTTTAATTAATTATCACCTAAAAATAAAAATTATGTCACTAATTAATCACCCTTTGGTTGTTCCAAACCTGTCTAAATTTCTTGGTTTGGTTAAAAACAGAGAAATATATAAGTATGGATGCTCGGAACCTTACAGTACTTGGATCACATTGACCACCATAGTAGGAAAAATGACAATGGTAGTTCATTCTTCAAAATATCTTATGTTGTGTTCCATTTTTTCTATAATGTAAGCCAGCCAATCCAAGAACTATTTGGGTACAAGAGTTCTCCCAAATGTATTATTTGGAACAACCCAAAGGTGAGTAAATGTGTAAATTCTATTTTTGCCATAGAAATTAGATTAATTTTATTTTTTTAGTTTAATACAGTGATTGTTTTTGGTTGCACCAAATAAATCATTGACCCACTGTATTTACGGCAATATTAAATATGTTAAAATATTAACCATGAATAAAGTTTTCTGTATTGACATATCTTCAGTATGTTTTGGGGCCTTCAAAGTTTCAATGCTTGTTCCAATAGTATGCAGTAGCTTATAATGTGATGCATGCATAAAGAAATATTAGCATACTGTGATAGGTTCAGCACACACACATAGAGATATCTTTTCTTTCCCCTTCAATGCCATAGATTACATCACATCGTCACTTAATACACTTCAGGAGTTCATGGACGGTCCACTTAAACAAAGACATCCCACATCAATGCTCAGTCCCCTTGGTTTGAATATCCACACTTAATATTCAACATGACATGTAGATTAACGGGGAGATAATGATCATCTGATGTACCTTAGGGACAAAGAGCACAACTAGTGTGATGTAGACGGAGAAGATGATAGCCAGAGAGGCGAAGGCGAACGAGGCGTCCTGTTTGGAGGACAGAATCATCGTTACTGGAGCGGTGATCATGCATAACACCTGAAAGAGAGAGACAAAAATACAAGGTTTTACATGTAGTTCATAACTGGAGGCTGTTTTGGATGCCAAGCAACTTGGCACTATAGTATAACTGTGGCTTTAAACATTATTTAAAATCAGAACCTAAGGTCCACATTGCTCATCAAACAACAAATGCAAAAATATGTGTTCTTGCAGCAAAACCGAGATACAAGTCTGTTCGTTTGAAACAATATTCAGAGTATTAACAGGAACACTGTACACCGTTTAATGTAAAATGGAAGGAACAATACAGGACGAAGCCTCACTGATGACCCATTTTATTCAACTGTATTGGAACACAGCCCTACCAATGACAAAGTCTTAATTAAGATCCGATAAATATTTTGGAGATCATCTTTAACTGGACATTTTTTTATTTTTAATAAACAATGTGAAGTATCCTGGTTTAGGTTTTTAAACATATTCCTATGCACATATTGTGTCCTTTTTAGATATTGGTGATATTGAAGCCCCCTTATGAAGCCCCCTTAGGGGCTCCCTTTTTCTGTAAAAAAAGATTTAAAGACTGTCTAAGATAGCATCGAATTTTTAACAGGTTCTGAAATTAAGGTTAACATTTTTAGAACTCAGTGTGTTGACTTATATGTTATGTTATATAAATTGTATCACACCTAAAATATAAAACAAACAAAAAAGTATTCATATGGTATGCTAGTGACAGGTGCAATTCAAAGAAACTGATCTCAATTATCTATTGCCAAAGAACTATATATATATATATGATAAAATGAATTTGTCAAATATTGTTTGATTCCAATTTAAATAAAAAATTCAATTCTCTTATATTTCTCATTAACTGTGATATAACATATATTATAATTTCGAAACATTTGTGAAAACCCAGCTTAAGTTGTTTTATTATGATTTACGTTTTATGTTATTTGTTATCCCAAAATTAAAATGTAGTTCAAAAGCTTCCTTAAATGTTTAAGTTAAATGAACTTTGCTTTATTGATCCATTAACCTTGCATTATATTGAACTGACATTTTAATTTTTTATTTTAAATATCAAGTGACTAAGAATCCAATGTATCAATTTAATATGACAATAAATTCAAATTAACCTTTAATATAATATAACTTCAGCAATTAAAATTTGGAGTGTGAAATATTAAGGGGGATCTATAGACAGAAATGCTCATTACATCATGAACAATGTCTGTAGAGATGTATGAAGACCTAACACAGTAAACTGTTATGTTTTTATTACCTTAGAAAATAATATTTTTATCTATAAACCTCACCATTAGATGTTGTTTAATTTTGAAACTGGTCCTTTTAATTAAAATTTGCATTTTTTTATATACTTTTAAGTTCAAATTGGTGATATCTTTCAGTGTACTTAAATTCATCCTACATAATGCTAAAAACATTGTGAAAAGGTAATCTTGATTTATTTAATATTGACTGAGAAAAATCATATCAAGATGGAAATAATGAAATTAAAATCCACGGAAATCAACTTTAATGCTCGAGATCTCATAATTCGATTTTGAGGCTTGGATTAACTGGGTCATATTTTAACACGTAACTCTACTCGGTCCCCATAAGAAAGGGAAAATCATTTGACTTCGATACTAGGGATCAACTACACACATTCACATGAGAAATACCATGGAACAGAGCAAACAGGCAGAGAATAAAAAAAGAGCAAAAATCAAGAAAGGGAGACAAATAAATCAATAAATATCGATCAACAGTCAGTCATCTCACTCCAAATCAGTAAAATCCAGCAAAGACAGCACAAATAAAATGCAGGCTGGCATTAACAGAGGTGATATTTTCTTTTACAGGGTTATTTGGACAGAGCAAAAAGTGCAAAGCAGTCTTTCTAAATCAACTCGGTCTGCTGGGCTATCAGTTTGTGGCCTGCGGCAAGCAAAGAGACAGATCTGAACCACACCGCGGCAGAGCTATTATGACAAGACTAAATCTGCAACGTTTTGCTCCAAAAATGAACACGTGTGCCAGCCTTCACTGTGCTGGCCAACATTGCAGGCAATAGCTGCTGAATGCCCCTGTAGTTAACTGATCCATCTGACTTACTTAAAATTCAGTTAAAGTCCAAAAATGACAATTCTGTCATCATTTACTCTCTTAGCGTTCCAAAAAGCGTTTCTAAAAAAGAATGTCATGGCTGATGCAGTGAAAATGAATGGGGAGGGCGTTTAATGCTGTCAGGCTCAAAAAATTTTAAGTTTTTGTGTTTGTCGTAAAGAATAAAATGGGTTGAGTAAACGATCATAAACATCTTTAAAGGGGTGCTCCACATAAAATTAATTCTTCCCCTTATGTTTTTCCAAATCTATATAAACGTCTTTGTTCTGCTGACCACAGGGAAATATTGAAAAGAATATTATTAACTGAGATGTCTGGGACACGTTTGTCTACCATAGTCTAAAACATTTAATGTTTGCCAGTGGTCCACCAGAACTGTTTGTTTTCGTACATTCTTCAAAATATCTCATTGTGTGATCAATATTACAAATAAAGAAATACAGGTTTGAAACATCTTGAGGTTGATAATTAGTTTTGGGGGAGTATTCCCAAGACACATCACCGCATGTCAAACACCACTGTATGAATCTTTTATGATGTGAACCAAATTCACAAGCATCAAAACTGTTATAATTAAAAAATTATTAAAAATTCTTTCATTATTAATAACACTCACATTCTTCCAAACCTGTATAAACTTCTTTGTTCTGCTGAACAAAGGGAGATATTTAGAAGAATGTTAGCAACTTTGGAACCTATCTGAGCTATTAAAGATACTTATGCTCATAGCGAGTCAAACAATTCTTCAAAACGGCAACATGTGTACACCTGTGTAACTCAGGGCTCAGTGCTTAGACCACTGCTCTTCTTGATCTACATGACATCACTGGGATTCGGAAGCTTGTTTTTACAAACCCAGAAACCAAGTTAGGGTCTTTCTTACCCACTTTTACACAAATTTGACATCCTCACTCTTTCCATTATAAAATAATAATAAATAAACAAAAAAATTAATACTTGGCACTTCGTACATATGTTGTGTTTTTCGTACTAAGACTGGCATTATTTCACTAATGATTTCTTTGTTACCTCTTGTTCTAAATGCTTCTTTTGTTAACTTCATTTTTAAGTCGCTTTGGACTAAACCTAAACTACTAAATGTGCATGTAAATTTGAGTTCAAGAAATCTTTCCCGGCTAGGTGAGCGTTTACTGTTCCATATTGTTCTCCGAGCAGCTGAGATTCTAAAAAGTGATGGAGTCCACAATGAGACTGCAGATGGCATCTGATATAATTTCTTTAACAGAGCGGCCATTCACTGAGGCCTGCAGAGTCTCACTGCCACATGAAAAAGATTAAAACATAAAGAACAAATGCAAAAGTTGGTCCTGTTTGTTGATCTGAAAGCCTTTAGAGCCCACAATTAAGTTTGGAGAATAAATCTTACCCCTAAGAGACCGAAATCAAGACTTGTTCTAAATTAAAATCCTACATTAGATTGACCGACGGACAAACGCTTCATTTTCATTCTTGCTTAGTCAATCCAGAAGCCTTATTGCAAAATAAAATGAGGATTTTTGAGTATTTACTCTTCATATAACCCGCAAACCTTTGTACCCCGCAGCGATGCTGAAATGTATCAGACGTGATGTTGTGCAAAAACAAACAACTTCGAGCATTACTGAAGGACCACTTGTGCTCAAGTTTTCCAACTCCTTCAGAGCTCGAGTCCTGTCAAACTGACATGCAAGTTTATTCCTGGTGATGAGGGAAATCGCTCTTTGTTCCCTTTTCTCCGTTCTCTGGAAAGCTCTGCGTCCTGGCAACACTGAGATGGCAGGCTCAGACACTTCCATCAAAACCAGCAGAGCCCACACCGATGAGCTCCAGGCGTGTTCTGGCTGTTCGCGTCTCTGTTGTGACACTCAGCTCCAGACGGACGCTGCTGCCGATTCACACAGATCCACTCGAACCAACGAAAGGCAAAAAACAACCGCTGAAGAGCTACTGAGTCATTTCAGCTGAATAGTTTTACCTGAAGAGCGTTTTTAATTGGACGACGTCTGACATTATACTGACATTTGAAATGTCACCCGGGGCGCTCTTTAAAATACCCGCAGGGAGGTGTTTAAAGGGACAAACACACTCACCGAGACGTTGTAGATGGCCATTCCCACGGCTCGGTGGTCGTTTATTTTTTCAGTGGATACGGATTTGGTTTCATATGCCAGGAAAATACCTAGAAGCAGCAGCAAGCCCTTATAGCCATACACGACTCCTGTAAGACAAAGACCAGAGACTTTTTAAAAACAAAGACAGCTCAGTGATCCTGATCGGAATAATAACAAAAAAATCTAACTGAAAACTATTAACGTAGGCCTATTTAAAGCTCAGTGTGTCATTTCTGCAGCATCAACATGGAATTGTAAAAATAATGACTTCGGGGGATTTATTTTAGAGCAGACGCCTAGATGTTGCACGCTTGAAACACAATCTAAATTTGCCTACTGTCATTCTTTTAAGCATCTTAAAGGACAAGACAATGGAATCCAGCTGTATATATTGGTATATTTCAAAACACTAGAGAGGCTGTAGAAGACAAAGATGTCGACAAATTTGTTCATATTTATGAAACACGTTCTATAAAGCAGTTTATCCACCTAGGCCTGTAGTAACATGCCAATGAATTCAATACGAGGGCCTGCAGTATATGTCGACAGAAATAACCCATTCTAAGGGAATAACAAATTAATGGTTTATTATGTAAGGTCTTTATACACCTCTGAAGGTATAAAATTGGATGTCTGTCAATAGATCCTCCAAAAAAATTACACATTATACCTTTAATGCTTTAAAGGTATTACTTCTTATTGTCCCTTGGAAAAAGTAAGATTTAAAAGGAAGTTATTGATTTAGTCTACGTTGAAAAGCTTAAAGTATAGACGTGAACCCAGCTGGAATGAATTTGAACCAAACCATTGTTGCTACAAATCAATCTGCAACCAGGACCGTGACACAAAGGATTTATTTTACCATCATAATAACATAATCCTCCTCATTGCTTGTTCGTACTCAAAACTATTCATTTGAAAAAATTATTCGTTCATTTCAAATTTCAAGCTGGTGTACGAAAGTGGACAGCAGTGATAAATGAAACATAAAATAAAGATGACTGGCAGTATCCCGATGAGCAGATGTTATCAGTTTTAATGGTTGTTGTGTAAGGGATGATGTACAGCCAGCACAGAATAAACCTCGACCGGAAGATCAGGTAATCTCATATCATCTTGAAGAGGCTTATTCAGTTTTATTCACCATTTTTTTATTACACGCCTCTTTGCCACATGAGTTAATGACTTACATCAAAATATTGATTTAATATTGATACATTTTATTAACTCATGTGTAACAAATCTGAACTTTCAATGGATTAAATAAGTTATTTCCAAAACGATTAGCAAGTCATGTTTTATTGTGTTATTATGGCTTAATCAAAACAAACCAACTGCAGTTTGATTGATATTGAATTGCAGAATAAAACATAAAAATAAAAATTTGAATAAATTAACTTTTGTAATATTTTCTGTCGGCTTTAAACAATACATAAAGTTCGAACAAGACTTTTAATCTAATTTGGTTTAACGATTGAAAACTTTATTGTTATATTTTATGTTTAATATTAAATAAATTTTTTGAATTATAACATTGTTCGTGAAACAGTAAAATATCATTTTAATTGAATTATAAGTTTGTTTGTGTTGTTACCGGATTTGCATTATTACTTTTTCCTAAAACAATCCAGACACTATGCACGGTTCATTCTTAATGAAATCCGCCGATAGTCTGGTCTCTCTGAATGAGTTGCATGCACTATAATTGTCTCTGTACATGGAACAAAACAGAAAAATCCACACATCGACTCCAATATTAAAACTTCAGAAAAACACAATTTCAGAGTTTGACAGATCTGTTTGTGGACAGCTGTGCCCCTGTTTCAAGGACGCTGTCTGATGAGCATCCCAGACTTTTATGAGCGTAACTGGGAAAGCAATGCGGGTCCAATTTGTCTCATGAAGGAAGTAATTAATTTGTTTAATTAATTAAACACTTACATCAAGGAAACACCTGAAGAGACAAGCGGAAGGTCAAAATCACTTGGGTCCTTCATTAAACCCAACTAACTCTCATACAGTACACGCTTATTAGCTTTATTTTACATTTATCTGCTATCAATGCATATCTATTGTATTGTGCATGCTCACATGTGCAAATAATGGATAAATGAAATTGGGCAAAAGTTTAAATAAAGTGACATTAGAGTGTTGTGCCGTAAGTGATGCTGTGGACAACTTGGCCTTAGGTGGTTCCATTCACGATCATTTTTGTAAAAAAAAAACACCATGAAAAATCACGACATGCATCTGACATCGGAGATGTGCTGTCCACCCACATCATCTCAGCTCTTCGGACAAGCGCCCGGCTCACACGCTATCAATGCGGTGGAGACTGCTGATGCTGCATGCAGTATGGTGACTCATTTGCATGAGGTAAACAAACACTGAACTGACGACTAGTCGAATACTTTTCTGGGAAGCAAGTCAACAAGAGAAACGAGCGCTAGTCGTTCAAGCTCTAGTTTCTATAGCAACCAATGTCAGGATGCACTAAAACAGGCGTTTTCAAACTTTATGATGCAAAGGACCGACAAATATTGTGAACATTTTGCAAAGAATCGCCTCCCTACAATACATACCCTATCTGATATATGTTAAACGAATAATTAAACCATAGATTTATAGTTAGTGTGATATTATAAAGACACATTTTTAAACCAATAACTGTTCTATAAAAATAGTTCATGTGGTTAAGTTAATCTCACAAAAAAAACTGTGATATAAAGTTAAAAAATCTTTTTAAAAATGAAACTATTTACTGTGGAAAATATTAAAAGAATTGATTAAAATCTCAAAAATGAACACATTCAAGTTACATATATATACTTATTGTTTTACTAATACTTACACAAGATTTACAGAAAATGTCAAAGATTTTAAATTTAGTCTGCATATATTGGTATATTTCAAAACACTTGAGAGGCTGTAGAAGACAAAGATGTCGACAAATTTGATCATATTTATGAAACACGTTCTATAAAGCAGTTTGATGCAAAGGACCACCAAATATTGTGAACATTTTGCAAAGTGTCGCCTCCCTAAAATACACGCCCTATCTGATATATGTTAAACAAATAATTAATCCATAGATTTATAGTTATTGTGATATTATAAAGACACATTTTTAAATCAATAACTGTGCTATAAAAATAGTTCATGGGGTTAAGTTAATCTCAAAAAAAAACTGTGATATTAAGTTAAAAAATCTTTTTAAAAATAAAACTATTTACTGTGGAAAATATTAAAGGAATTGATTAAAATCTCAAAAATGAACACATTCAAGTTACATATATATACTTATTGTTTTACTAATACTTACACAAAATTTACAGAAAATGTCAAAGATTTTAAATTTAGCCTCTTTTTGTTTAAATTGATTCATTTAATTACAGTAATTTTTGGCTAAACTTAATGTCGGACATATAAACAAGAAGAGAAACATTTTAAATTTAGAAAGTTCCGGATAAATATTTTTTCAGAACAGATTAAAAAGAAACTGCAGTGAGAAACTAGTTACCATTGAAAGAAATAGAAGAAGAATATTCGGTAGACTTTGTCTTTTATTCTCTTACATTGTCAGGTTAAAGCTTTCTGAAGTTATGGATTTGACCTTTTCAGTAAAAACTATAAAACTATACATTTTCAAAGAACTTACTTAATACCAACGCATTGAATCCTGTCCAGACATAAAAATATCGGTCTTGGCAGTCTTTTTTATTTTATAGAAGAATTCGTGCATCATGAATGTGACAAAAAAGAACACACAATTTGGAAGATGATATTTAGGATTTCTGTGATTAAAATGTTCAAACTCTTTATAACTTTTTTATAGAACATAATATTTCTTTATTATTTACATTTTGTAATATGGTGACAGTTCACTAGCTTGACTATGAAAACCTATGCTTTAAAAAACACACAAAAATTCTTTAATATGTTTAAAGAATTTTAATTTCCTATATGAATTTGAACCCATGTGATCTATCATTATAGCAAAAACATTTGATTAAACTTCAGGAGGAATTTAACCCGCCCCAGACTATTTCCAGATCAAGATGAGGTGCAGTGTGAACAAAACAAAAACGAAATCTAGATCAGTCCTTACCGAGCCATGTGTTCATCTTCTCTGAACTGCAGTGCTGCAGCAAGGGTTCAATCAACTCATCCACGTCCCCTTTAGGTGCTTCTTTAGTGAACTTCTGCTCAGATAAATGATAAGAGAAGGAACAGGCAGGGGACAGAAAAGAAAAAGGGAGCTGTAGTTAATACAATGTTCATATGCACCCCGAAGCCAAAACAATAACCGAACCACAATAAACCGTCAGGACGGGGTGCTGCTGTACCTCCACCGTGATGTGCAGGGGATCCACGATCTGCCAAATCATGAGGGACAGGATGTCAATAACCAGCAGAACCCCGACGGTGGCATAGAGCTTCCAGGGCTCCAGGTGCTGCTGGAATATAAGACCATCAGGAAATCAAGTTTCCATCCGGGATAGCGAATGAAAAAGTGAAAGTGGTGATTTATAGCATCATAAAGAGCATAAGTGCAGAGAGCTTGAAGAGAAAACAATGGACCATTATTGGAATGTCAATTGCATCTGCTACACGATGCCTTTTCTTCATGGTTTATGTAAGGAAAGTGTCCTAATGGATTTCGGTCGAGACCATTACGCTGCAGTAAAATCAATGCTATGTATTTGTTTTGGGGATGGTGTTTGTGTGGACATAAAAAGCATTTATTTAAAAAGCAACATAAAAAGCATTTATGTTCTCGGTGATTCACACTGTTAATCTTGGCTTTTGCAAGCTCGTTAAACTCAAAGGCCATCAGAACAGTGATGATAAAGATTTCTTAACACAGCCAAAGAATGTCCTGGATAAAAATGAGTTAAGCCCTGTTGGTAGTGTATATATGACATGATATCTCTTAACAACGATATTTTACGTTAATTGGAATGTTTATTTATCAATATACTTAAACGTATAGTAGTTTAAATGTATAAAAAGGAACATTTTACATTCATGGCCAAGAAATATCATGTTACATCCCAAATATATCTCTATCTTTTGTTCGCTTGTGTACTCATATTAAGTCCCATCATTTTAAAATATTTCAACGTATTATAATACCGTATATTGTGTCATTTACTTATCTATTTATTATTATACTGCCTCTTTAAATCTCATTGGATTTATATAAAACATTTAACAAAAAGAATCAAAGTTGAACCACAGGTGTCAGCCGATACATGAAACTTAGATAAATGTGCTGCTGTGATATGTGCTGTGGAATGAAGATTCAACCAGAATTTCAAAATGTGAATTCTGTTATCATTAATTCTCTCTTTTTATCTTCCAAAACAGGTATATGACTCTTTTTATATGTAGCACAAAATAAGATATTTTGAGAAATGTTTGTGTCCATGCAATGGGAGTCAATGGGGGCAAGTGTTGTTTGGTTGTGAAAATGTGGGTTATTTTTGGGTGAACTATACCTCTGAGGTATAGACAGCCCATCTAACAACTTTATATCTATTAAAACCAGACTGTTTGTATATTTGTTTAGCTTTATGATTTCATAACACAAAAATATTTCAGCATGAATTCTTCATGTGCTAGTTAGTCCCAAATCTTTCCATCTTTCACTGTGGAATAAACGCCAAACCTGTACTTTATTACAATCCTGAATTTTTGTATTCCTGACATTGTCTTTGAAGAACCCACTTCAAACCGCAACAGACTAACTGAAGCTCGGTTTGTGATCGCTTTTGATTCTCATTTCAAATAAGACTTATTTGTAACATTGATGCGCCAGCAAATGCCGAGTAAACGACAAAGCCACATATTCTCCCGGTTTTGCTTCACAGCTTATTCCAACTTTCAAATCTTTTCTTTATACATAAAGAAGGAGAGAGTACACTATACAGCTCTAGCATTTGACAACCTCCTCTCCGCTGCCAGATTGACGCTCATGAATACTGAATAATAGGTATTATCTACTTATCCCTGAAAATACCTTTCTTATCTCTTATTACGGCCTTCTCGGAGTCTTTGTCTAGTTATTATGGTTGTTTTTGGCATCGTTTTGTGTGCCGGCAGACGGGGCCTGAAAGGGTTTCTGGTGATGGAGTGACTGCTGGCTCACGGTGCTGTGCGGAGAGCTCATCGAGTCGGGCTGGATGATGAATGTGCTGTTTGAGGATGCTCAAGGACAACGGGAAACCCATCTTTATGAGGTCGGCCGGAGAGACGGGTGGAAAGCCAAGTGAGATGTAGATACGATGCTGATAACGGCGAGGTTTACGAGATGTATTCTTCATAGAGAATAATTATTGGGCTATGATGTATCGATCATTCTGAAGGTGTACCGTGGGTTCTTGACAGGAAGTCAGTAAAGTTTATTCCTACGAGGGCTTTTGAGGGAGAGATAATTTGTCTCGAAACACCTTTAATTAACCTCAGAAACACACGGCAGTCTGTTCCACTTACCTTCCTCTTGTCTTTCTTTTCATCTTTCTTTGTGAACACAGTGTGGACCCACCAGATCTTTGTGAACATGCTGCCGTAGGCCAGACTGAAACCGAGTCCAAGCAGCCACAGGCGGAACTAAAAGAGCGACAAACCAAACCCATCAGATGAGCTTTTTACTACAATGTGTTAATATTTCACAAAGGATGTCTTGAAAAATCACAAAGGCATGACCAATCCTACTAACAGTAAAATTAATTAATAAGTGTATAGCTGTAAAGAAGATGACCCCTATGTGACCTTTCACCTGACGACCCCATTGGAAGTTACGGATGATCCGATGATGTTGACACAGACCGTTCACAAGCAGGTAAGTGTTTTGTCTTCAGAAGAGTGGTTTCTGGTTTAGTTATTTGCTGTTGGCATCATTATGACAAGAATGACATAAACAGAGCATGCACGAGTGTTTATAAAGGTTTACTCGTATGTAGTCTGCTTTGAATTCATGCTCCCTGCGTTTAATTTTACTTCTACCCAGCAAAATAAACAAAAGTTCATGATCGCTTTGTCAATTGTTCTTGGTGTCGCGCATTGTGTGCACGCACAAGGAGTCAGAGCGCAACTAGACTGATCTCACCTTTCCATCTTTCTCATTTTAAAAACAACATTTAAACACAACTCTCCTTATGGTGTTTAAAACATATGGTTCCCCGGAAATCACTTATGTGTCATTCACAAAAAATGAAGAAAGTAGAACACAATTATTTACCATATTTAAAGCACATCTTTAACAACTAGAGTGTTAAAGAAGTGTATGCATACACAATACAAATGATAAAATGACATCATAAACTTTGATTTGAATTTGTTTGTATTGACTTATTAAATGTAGAAGTAGTATTTTCGCCCAGCCCTTCGACTCAAAAAATGTAGGCCTTGTGCCACCAACTGGTTCGGATCCCTCCGTATTGATATGAACATAAGAAAAGAATGTATCACAATATAAAGTATTGTTCTTGTGATATTAAATTCAATGTACTGTGCCATTACACTTTAACTTTAAGAGTGTAATTGTCAGAGTGAGAATGAGTCATTCTGAACTTTGGATATCGGAATATATTAACACATGAGCATTTACAGGTCATCAACATCTAGTTGCTATTCAGATGCTCCAGTAACTGTGAAGTAATAAGGGCGATGCTATTCCTAAACACCTGAAAAAAGCGATATCACCAAATATACTTAAAGGATCAGAAAGAGGCTAAAAATGGTCATGAAAATACAAAATATGACTGCTGGTCCTGCAGGAAACATAACTAATATTATAATACACACAAGATATGTGATATATAAGCAGCTGCCGGAACAGAGAGACACCCCAAGGTAATTTTTTCCAGTCCTCTTTAAAAAAACGAGCTTTATCAAACTTAACATCAATAAGAAAACTGAATTCCTAGCAAGCCGTAGCACTCACCTGACACACCACAGGAAACTGAGCGTTTCGTACATGGAGTCCATCGATTCCCAGAGGAAAAACAGCTGCCAGGGCCATCATACAGCCCACTGCTGTCATGTTGTTCAGGTACGGCTGAGAGTTTTGTATATACCTTTAACAGACGGCACAGATATACGTATTGCTGAATCTGCACAATACACATCTCTCACACCATAAATGCCTTAATTGGTTATAGAACGGATGCTTATGCTCATAGATACACTACTAGTGATATATCAGAGGTTAGTACAATTATACTGAACAATATATACCCTACCTTTGCATTTTATTGAACTATAAGGTTACCATAGTGCCACAGTTGATGTGGATTTTTTCAGATGTATGTAATATAATAAGGTGATTACATAACTCTTTATGATAAATATTTTTTATGTTTTATACAAACATTATGGGATTTGATAGTATTGTATGTTTTAATATTATGTACATTATGTATATGCATATGAGTATGTATATTTTTGTTTATAAAATGGTTAGTTCCATATCTCCATTTTGATTGGCCAGCAGCAAAGTATTTATTTTATTGCATATATTTTTTTTCAGTAAACCTTTTAAACATTATGTACATTATTTATATATATATAAACTATGTCTATTATTGTATATGTAGTAGTTTATGCTGTGTGATCAGAAGATTTGGTTGATAATGTGTCAAAGAACTGAAACACAAACACACACACTGGAGTGTAAAGATGCTTAGTATGTTGCCTGCTGAGTTTAATATGTATTTAATGTTATTGCTATTCTTCATGCATAATGACACTTGACTCGTACAGAATGCCTAAGTATGTGAATTTGACCCCTATGGCAGCAGCTGGCATGTTTTTAACCCTCTGTTCTTTACACTGAACTCATGGATGCACAAGAGAAACGCGTACACGAGCAGACGTGCGTTCATAGCAAACCATACCTGACATTACTGTTGTAAATGTTGAATGTGAGACAAACGATTCCCATTAAGATCCCCAAGCCGGCAAACACAGACACTGAGACAAAGAGTTTCTGTGACAGATATCTGAACTTCTGGATGACCACCGTTTGATCTGCAGGGGGGCCAGAGCCTAGAGAGAGAGAGAGAGAGAGAGAGAGAGAGAGAGATGAGAGAGAGAGAGAGAGAGAGAGAGAGAGAGAGAGAGAGAGAGAGAGAGAGAGAGAGAGAGAGAGAGAGAGAGAGAGAGAGAGAGAGAGAGAGAGAGAGAGAGAGAGAGAGAAAGAGAGAGAGAGAGAGACAGAGAGAGAGAGAGAGAGAGAGAGAGAGAGAGAGAGACAGAGAGAGAGAGAGAGAGAGAGAGAGAGACCATAGAGAGAGGTGTTTCATGAAAACACTCAACACCCTAAGAACCACTGGGATATTCTTAAGTAACAACCCAAGACACTTTATCAAAAATGCTGTGAGAAAATGTAGGCGAGAATTACACGGATGGACACCATTTGATCCCATGATAAGTAGTTTTCGAACAGTGAATTGAATAAACACTTTAGGAAACTTATGTGCATTTTCAAATGTCAGTTCAATTAAATGAATTTCCTGTGACCTATGCTTTTACCAACACATTCAGTGGGTGCAGTATGACTTAACTCTAATATTCAATACATTCATAAATTATGCGATTTCAGATACACATAGGCAGATACCGTGGCAACCATCATAAATATCCTAGCAACCATCTAAGTTACCCTAGCAACCGTCCAAAATACCCTTGCAATCACCACAGCATAGTAATGTGTCATTTTGTCTTTTACATAAGTAACAACCACCTTATATTTCTACAGAGTACATAAAATGAAGCTAAATTACATAATGCACATGCATATTTTATCCGTACATGTGTAACTTATAATACAGATACATTAGAGAGGAAACCGGAACTAGTTTGAAAGAAAGAAAAGTAATGTGTATACAAGGTATGATGGACACAAACTGTTTTTCTGTATATTTGATAATGCTTAATAAAAAGACCAACATAATTTCATATTCCATATGAATATGTACGCACTTATTCATTCAAGGGCGGTCAAATAAATTATTTGTGTTAACATAATGATGTCTGTGTTTTTTTACATATTCATTTTGAATCTATAAAGACGTACACACACATGTAGAATTTCAGAAAAATATATGTGAAATAAACGTCAAAATACAAGTTAAATGATCTAAATAATACATGTTATATATCTGTTTGTGTTTATAAATAAGAAGTTAATATGTACAAAACACAAACTTTTATTCTGGATGCGATTTATATTGATGAATCATTTTGATTGCCCTAATTGATATGTTTTAGTTCAATCACGCCAGTGATGGTTGGAGCTTTATTGTTTCTTTATATGATCACACCGTGTTCTTTCTTACAAATGAGCTACTATAGAAAAAGTGATGATTTCCTATGAGATCAGGCTGACATAATTACATACATGTGTATGATCTACTGATCCATTATGTCTTATATAATGTTTAATGTATAATTGTATGAGTTTTTAATGAAAGTCTCAATTGTAAATTTGTATAAATATCTAGCAACAAAACAATTAACTGGATGAGAATTAAAAACTCTGAACGGCCATTCGGTGAACCAGTAATGACTCGTCTTATGTCTCTCTCTCTCTCTCTCTCTCTCTCTCTCTGGCAGCATTTCGCAGAGAGAGAGTAACACATATTGAATTTGCCTCCAATTTTACTAAAGCTTCTCTCTCTCTTGTTCGTGAGAAGCGATACCATCACAGACCGTTTCAATGCCCCCATGCGTGTAATCTTCGCCCAATTGCCTGCAACAAAGAAGTGCATTGTGGTCATCTCTGCACATAATACATACACTGCACTTCATTCTTTCCCTGTGACAAATTGGGAGTGGATCGAACTGCTTGTTACGGCCATCTCTAGAGGTGATCATTTTCATAGAGCCTGGAACCCATCGGGACCTGGAGTTAAGGCCCGTGTGCACCCACGGGACAGCTCTCCTGGCCGTCTGATAGGCAGAGAAAATGTCAGTCTTAATTAGAGGTTTTCTATCTCCCTCGTGGATCGGGCCTGTATTGATTAAAGTCGAGCGGGATATCCGAGCGCCCGGGGGTATTTGGGGCCACCGCTGGCTGCTGGGAAACAGCACGGAGCTTTTCTGATACTGGGGCAATCTTATACCAGGGTTGCGATATGACATGACGGATTGTTTTAAGTGGTTTGCGGGAAAAGAAAGCAGTTGCTATGATGTCTGAGGTCAGAATGTTAATGTTGCAGTGTTGCTATGGTGTTAAAATTATCTCTGAGTACGTGCGGAGAGGCTGTGTGCGTCTGATTTATTCACAGCTCGCTGTTTTGATTGGTTAATGCAATTCTCCGAGATTAGCAGTCGACCGGGGGTCTGTGGCACAAAGCGGATTTATAAGTCGCAAGAAATGCCAACATGAGTTGTGAGTTTTCAAGAGAAAGTAGATTTTTAATAAAGAAACATAGATTTTATTCATCGGCAGTTGTGATTCCAGGGGTCTCTATGTGACAGGCGATTGGAACGGAGGGGCTTACAAAAAAGCGCCTGGTAACATTAGCTGCAAAGGAAAGTAATTTTCAAGGCAGTGCAAGTTATTACATTTTGATGAAAGATTACAAAGACAGCTATTTTTTCTTAAATCATCCCCGGTAGAACCGGAACGTCTTTTTTGATTTGCCGTTGAAAGCAATTTGGGTCGACAATGAATGTACGAGCGTGCGTCTGTGTGTGTATGAGGAGGGCAAATGATGTGTGTGTTAATAATGTATCATTCGAGTGTGCGCACGTCCAACAGAGCGCATGCTGTTTAATACCTCCCTCTGTCCTTGATGGTGGAATCGGGACAGTATGTTGCCATGGCGACCAAGACCCATAATGGTAACCACAGCGATGAGAGAACAAGGCGCCGATGCAGTGGTTGTCAGGGGCGACGAGGGAGAGCGAAAGAAAAGCGAGGCCAGAGAAGCGATGAGAGACAATATAACATAACAGAAACGATCCCGTTGGGCTGTGAGGTAAAGGAATGCAAACATGCTTTCCATAGGGTCCAAACGAGAGATAGGGGCGGGAGGGGTACAGATGACATCAAGATGAGCAGATTTAAGAGGTTGGTCAACACGTGCCGTGCGGAAGCAAAGTCACCTTCTTCAAGGGTCTTTATTTCAGCATGTCATGCTGGGGATTATTTTTAGCCCTACACCATTTCAGAATAATCTATGGAGTCAGTGACCATGGCGATAAGGTAAATGGATTGGGTGGTGATGGGTGGCATCGTCGTATGTGTGTTGTTAAAAGGCACAGCGCAGCAGTCGTACGGAGGGTCATCTTTTGCCGATGTACCCCATCGCCATGTCGCTATTCATTACCTTGCCACAATGTTCACCTTTGACAAAGTCTTAGAGGGCACAACCAAGCTCCGCCCACTAGCCTGTTTGCTGACCGCCTGATGCACATTGATCAGATGTAGAAAGCACTTTCTCGGTTTAATCAGATTTCACACAACTTCTGGGAGCAAGGGCGGGTGGTTTTAGCCATTTGTCTAGATGCGAAAAGTATTGATGGAATGAATGCGTTTGAAGGAAAAAGAAAGAATATGTAATTTTGGACCAATGAAATAAGTACCTAAAACAGTGAATACAAGTCCACAACTAAGCCTCATGAAAAATACAGTACGCAAAATCATAAATATGCAAATTAGCCCCGCCTCCGCTCAATTGCAACCTGCAATTTCAGACGCTGCTAAACTAAAAGTGAAACTGAGAACTGACGGCAGTGATTAGCTGAAGGTTTATGATGTCATTTCCTGAGCCGGTGTCATATCCTGATGAAATACTCGAACCCTCTAATTTTTTCATAATAAATAACAGCATCCTTGGGTCTTCATAGGAACTATGAAAATAAGGATATAGTTTTAACTTGTTTTTTTTGGGGAATAAAACACTGTCATAAATACCTAAAATCAGCCCTTTGGTTGATCGCGATATAAGGCGGTTACACTGTCTCTGCGATGTGCACCAGACTTCATGCCATCTAGTCAAAAGGCGAGATAAGAGACTCTATCTCATTCCTATTAAGGGGGAAGGACAACCTCCGACATCACTGGCGTGCCTCACCGAGGGACTGTAGCCCGAAACATCAACTTGCAGTCTGGCAAAGGAAAAGGATGCTGTTATAGCGATGACCTCTAAAGAGATGTATCATCGACAACTAATGCAGGAATCAAAGGTGCCGAACTCTCTTAGCCCACCCGGGGTATACAACACATCGGCAATGCTGTGGCTTCTATTCCCAGCTGGGCAATGAAATGAAAATCCGGTTTCGTCCCGAACCGACTTGCAAAAAACGTAATTAGCGCCTTACAATGGCAACGTGTTACAGTTGCCATGGAGCTCGCTGGTTCAGAGATTTTTAATAAGCTAATATGCGGGTTCAAAACAGATAAGCACACTAAAAGAACGTCTGGGGAAATGTCTAGGCATAGAAATGGTCACATAATGAGCGCGTTATAACGGCAAACCAGGCCGGTATGACACGAGGATACATCTCCTCGTTTGGAGTCCTCAAGGGTTTAAATGACAGGCGAAGACAATCTGGTGAAGCGAGTGGTGCTGACTGGCCGATTCAGAATCAAGGAGTCAAGGTTAGCGCGTGCTGGGAGCGGCTGCCGAGCGAACCGGGTCTTTCTGATTCGTGTTGTTTTCAGCTGTCAGCTGGAATCTCCTCACTACAGCGTCTCCAAAACGGAGCGTGAACTGGTCATCAAACACAATTAAAGTGATTAAATGGAACCATCGCTCATTCCATACTGGGCACAATTTTTATCAGCCCGCTTGCTCAAGTTATGATTGGAATTAACTCCTGGCGGTTTTCTAATGCCATTCATTTGTCTGTTTCTGTCGAGCCGCTCAGAGTTCCCGCAGAGCGCCTGCCCTCACGGATGGAATGCTAAACAGAATTTGACTGACTGATTGATTAACGCCCCGTAGCAGCCTGTCGCATACGTTGTCGGGAGGGGGCGGGCCTGGGAAGCTAGGCCATGCCGATAGAAAGAAGCCGAGGAATCGCAGCGGCGCTCGGCGAGAGTAATGAAGTGAGTGATTGCGTGCGCGGAGGTTTAAAGTGGAGGAGAACGTAACAGACAGTGATAAACAAGACCATATATGGGAGATGAGAGAGACAAATGCGTCCTTACCTATCCACCTGTCATTCCCGTACCAGGAAAGATTGCCTTTGGTCATATCGTAGTATCCAATCTTCTTGTAGCTTCCACCTGCAGGGGTACGGAGAAAGAGAGCGCAATTGAGAAACAATTTAAAGTCAACATGAAATGGCATTCACAAACCATTTGACATCTGTAATGTCACATATTTATGAGTGAAGCAGGATATTCAATGGGAAGAAATTGTGCTTGACTTGACTCGACTATTTATCAAGAATCGATTTCATCCTGGAGTAAGGGCTCCAGAAACCAAACACTCGCCTGAAACCCCAAAAGCAACTTTTTGGGAGAGAGGAGGTTTGAGTTCAATTGTCACATTAGGTCAGTATTGACAGTTGATATTTTGAAAAATGTTCATATCCAAAAATATCTACTCAAACATCAACTATTCATCAACTCATATTGATTTTGTGTCTATACAATAGAAGTAAATGGGAACCGTTGTAAACAACTTTCTTCAAAATATCTTCCCTACACTTCATTCTGACAATCCGAATATTTTGAAAAAAAAAAAAAAATTTACGCTGAATTTGATTCATAGCGGTAACTTTCTTAACAGAGGTGAAGTGGTAAAGTTGGGCAGGTTATTATACTTTAAAAAGAGCCCACAAACACAAACAATTTGTGTCTTGGAATGTACTGCATTCATTTTAAATACATGTTTTTCCATCATTTTTCCAGTACATACATACAGCGTGTGTGACATTGGCGGTCAAATTTTGTTAATTGCTATGGTCTCATTCTTTACCAGTTAATATACATTGACTATTTTCTCTCTAACATAAATTGTTCACAATTAGAACAAGATCAAACGGTGAATCCTCATATAATGCATATAATGTTAGGGCATGTAATGCATACAATGTTAATGTATCCAATACAAACAATACAAACTGCTTCGAAAGTAAATGAAGTGTGAAAGTGAGAAATAATGTTGCCACATACATGAAGAACATGCATTTTCTTCCAAAAGATCCCCCAGCAGTCAATAGTTCTTTAAAAATATGTTTTAAATAAAAGCCCCATCACTAACAGCTGTATAATTTAACATGAAGTGAGTCATGTCATAAAGTCAACCCATTATGATGACACTACCGGCTGAATAAAAATCACTGTGGGCAATTCCAGGCAAATGTCAATCTTAAGAATTACTCTGGATTTTTTAAGATTTACCAAGGGTTTTCGACATACTCATGACAATATTTGGTGGGTTAATCCACATTAGATATCTTTCCTAAAAATGTTCAAGCAATTTGATCTGATAGTTTTCCATGGTCGGGTAAGTGAATTTTCACACGCAAAACAATAAATATACTAATTAAAATTCCATGTAGTTTATGTATATTTTATGTTTTCTAAGCAGCCATACCTTCGTAATATATAATACCCCATATTTGCTGGATATTATTACTTTTGGTTTGTCACCTATATTTAAATTCACAGATATCCTATAGTATGCAATCTCTGCAAAAAGTGCATATTTTGACACAATGCACACATTCTTATACACTTTTAGTCACAGAATAAACTAATCTTGACTACTAACAATGAATTTGTGCAATGATTAGTAATCAAAACCCATTACAACTGACAATGAAATATTCCAATAAATGGATCAAAGGGAAGTAAAATCGCACTGCATTGTGCTGTAAATCAATAGCGCAAGGTTGCATCGCTTTCCAAATTACACTCGGATTACACAAACAGACTCAAAACCGAAAACATCATCAATCTTTATATTTCCAGCAGTCGTATCAGCTGAGCCTTAAATAAGAACGCACAACAGGGTCGCTCTTCTTTAAATCAGCTTCATAAGGAACGCTGTAATTGGGTACCACTGTATCAGCACCGCTTGAGCACCAACCGTAAGACAGAGAAATTTGTCTTCTTATTTCTTATTCCTCCCTCCTAGCCCCAATTCTCCATTTTCTTTCCTGCACGCCTTCCTTCTTACACTAACACACACACACACACACACACACACACACACACACACACACACACACACACACACACACACACACACACACACACACACACACACACACACACACACACAAACACACACACACACACACACACACACACACACACACACACACACACACACACACACACACACACACACACACACACACACACACACACCCAGACGGGCATCACAGAGCTGTGTGGAGCTCAGAGGACCTCCGCCCCCAAACACAACGAGAAATTAGCTTAAGTGAGAACCATTATAATTATCAGGTGATCATTAGACATAATTACTTTAGTAGCTTTGGATTCCCCCTGGGAGACTTGGAAAAAAAGAAAAAAGGAGACAGAAGAAGAAAGAGGAAGAGCTCGGGTAAAAGCGGCCGGTAAAAGACGGGTAATTTACAACACTTAGATGGTGTCCTCATCGCTTCTATTCTTGCAGCTGCGTTCTAGAACCAATTTCACCTTACCATCTCAACGTCAATTAGTCTAAAAGCTAAAGGGCTCTTAAAGCTCATCAAGCACCTCTTATGAAGTCTCAAAACAAAGTACAAACTGAAGGAAACATTTAAGCGATGCTTTCTGACGCAACCATACGCATAATTTTTCCTTTTAATGCCACAGACATGAGTAATGCTTCTAATTCGGCAGTTTGGGTGCCATGGTATTGACTATTATGAAATGATTATAAAATAATTAAAGGAATGGATGGCTCAATTATGTCATGAGGCTTATCAGGAGTTATTATAAATTTGTTTTATTTTTGTGTTAATTTAATGGTGTTAATTTAAGTTAAAATAATCATATATTTTTTTATGTTCCCATATAACAGGAACATTTGTTTTTACTTTTGTTTCGTCTTATTATTATACTCTACATCTTTTATTAACTTACTTTCTAGTCTATTTCTGAGGAAATAATTAACACAATTATTTTTGTATGCTCAAATAAAATTGGATCTAGCATAAAAAACTGCAATATGTAGTATTTTGCTTAAAAACAAAACTTGAGTTATTTTGTGAGCACACAAACACTACTCAACCCAATTTGCATTGATAATCCGAATGTTCAAAAGTTAAGACTATTAAGTAACCCTGCAATTTCATGTTTTAGCAAAGATGGCGATCAAGAGTCGAAAGTAAAAGATACAGCTTTAAGGGGATAGTTCACCTAAACATAAAACACATCTGATTACTTATCCACCCTTCTCTCTCTTTAAATCCATATATAAATCTTTGAAATTAAGAAGAATATTTTGAAGAATATATTTTGAGAAATGTCCCGAGAAATATCCATAGCTACCAACATTCCTCAAATTTTTGGGTAAACTGTCACTTTAAGCTACCAGCATCGCACCCACGCACACGACCTTAGAAATCCTTCAAACGCTTTTGTAAAACATCCACAACTCACAATTCACCGACATTTCTCATGACTCAGGCAGTGAGTAACCAGCTTGAGACCTCCTCGAATGCCTTAGCAACTGCATAGCAACACCCATAAAACAACTCATGGCACCACAACAGGCATATAACAATGGTCTGAAACCATCCGGATCCCCAGAGAATCCAGTATTTCGGGAACATTTTTTTTTCTTCAAAAAATCCAGTTCTGTTGTACATTGTGTCAAAACAAAAGGTACTGACGTAGGATCTGGGCACGGGCAGTGGCACAAAGCAGCGTGACAGATTGAACAGGGGAACACAGGCGCACTGATCACAAAGACAGCTTCTGAAGCGATGCCAATACAAAGGAAGTAAACAAACGACAGGAAAGAAAAGCATCCAATCTGAACGAGACAGCCGAGGTCGCAGCCGCAACGCGCTTGTCAAGCGCAGAGGTTAACAAGAAAATAAAGAAAGAGAAGGCCCTGTCGAAGAGCTGGGTTTCAATGAAATAATCATGTCTGGAAGTCCAGAATGTGTAGGTATAAGATAAGTCAACAAATGTCGGTGGTAAATCCAATTTTCTTTTTAAAAGAAGACTTTAACACTGATGTTATTAGAGAAGTGCCGGGAAGATCCTTTATCCTCTAGGTTCTCCCATCGCTAATTCTTAATATCTCTTCGACCTTGGATTCTTGTTAACCTGTCTGACCTTCATTACACCTCCCCAAATAACCAACATGGCCGTACCCATGAAAACCCACAGCTGTGCCGAACTTTTTTTATTTATCGGTAATGGAGGTCAGTAGCCTCAGTAGAACCTTTCATACCGTCCATTTTTACACTGGCTTTCAGATTTTCAGTCCTTGAAGAGGTTTATGGATTTATTTGGGTTTACGCATGATTCTGTAAGATCTCACCCTCCCTTTAAGTCAAGATGATTTACAACAAAACAACACACAATCACACAAAAGTAACTAGGATATAGTATATAGGCATACGCATGAGGGTTTTTTAAAGCTAGGACCATACAGAATAAAAATGCAATAATAAGCGAAGGCAACACAAGTATGGAAGATCCAGCTCGCCAGGTCCAGATAAACAATACAATACTGCTCCTAATCTCTAGAGAGTATCTAGAATATTTTAGTTCTGTGAAACCACAAAAACAATGTTACTCAAATATTGATCCGAGCCAAAGCAACCTCAAGGTTGGGTTGTTACACAAGGTTGCTCTCCGACGTCTTTCTGCTGGAAAACCTTTCCCATATTAAAAAAAAGTCCTATCTCAACAGTACCGGAAAGTTTTTTTTAATCTTAATGCAGGTTTTAGCTTATGTATAATTCAATATAATAGTATAATAAAATCAACTTTTATGTCACTCTTTCTACGGGCTTTCTAATGTGGGCTTTTCTTTCTTTGCCATTAACTCACCCCCTTATGGTGATTGGTTATAAGAGTATTCATTTATAGGTTGGATCGGTACATATGTGCATATACAATTAGTTTCATAAAAAATCTATCAAGTAATGACAGAACTGATTGAAAATATTGAACAGTGTTACTTAAACATCACGAACTGCACCTTTAACAAGTGAAAATAAATTTTGATTGTTAAGTTCACATAGCAGATTTTGTACTGATTTGTCTAAACATTTGACTCATTTGGTGTTTCAAATAACAAAGAACATTTACAATAACACAATTGACCGTTGCTATACATTACACTTATAAATATATAACATATCCTTTTAATTTTCCTTCTCTCCAAATAACAAAATCACTTGAACGCAAAGTACTCACTTCAAAATTGACGTGGAAACCAACTGAATCAGCAGGTCTTGTGCGAGATTACGCTTATGCAAAAGTGTACAACTGAGCAATTACATTTTTCATGGATCAGTACTGATGAAACAATATGGCCTGGAGAAAAGGCAATGACAGAGGTTTAACCAGCATACTGGACTTCACAAACCAGTCTTTGATCACAAGACCCTTACAGCACTAGTGGGGATTTCATTGGTGTGGGGTTGCTCTCCGCCTCAGGGCCTGTCAGTTCGGCATCACATGGCAAACCACCAATTCTACTAGCAGAGGACTAGACCACGCGAGACCATCTGTCAAAAGCTGAAAGTGGACTTTGCAGTGCAATGACTCAAAACCCTCAAGCAAAAAGACTAAAAGTCAAAAAAGAAGAGATGTTTCGTTATCGACTGGCAAAATGGAATTCAAGATCTCAACTTCACAGAAACTTTTTCTCTTTTGGTGGTCATCTAATGTGCCAAAGACTTTTTCTCAGATTAAGTCATGTTTGCCTGCTCCTTGCCTCTCTTTTCTCTTGTGGCCTTGGGTATAAACAGTACAGTTCATAAAAAGCCAAGGGTAACCAAAGTAAAGACAATGCAAACATTTCTCAAAGCTATACAATCCTTCAAGAAATTATTCTGTCAATTCGAGCAAAACCGCCTTATGAAGCTACTGTAGGGGTGTGCTTCTTCATCAATCGCAGGGCAATCACATCATACAAATTTCACTTCACATTGTTGTTCAAGTTAAATCAAAACGGGCAATTTTTATATCTTAAGAAATCGATGGTACCTTTTCAAATATGTCAAAAGGATGTAGGTGTAATGAGATGATTGATTTAAAGATAACTAAAATTTTTCATATATATACCCAGCCTACACAAACTCTATTCAAGAGATGTTTTTTGAACAGGTTTCTCATCCTTATACCAATCTAGAAATACCAATGCTTAAGATACTGGAAGCTTGCAGGAGAAACCTTAAAGAGTTTTACCGGCACCTGTTCAATTTACAAACAAAGAGACTAGAAATGATAATCATTTTGAAACTGAGCATTAAGAAACCAGCTACCCACACTCTAATTTACTCTTTATTACATCTGGTGCTAAGTTAACGGGAGAGGTGACTAATACATTTTTACAGTTTGCCCACCTTGGAGTTGCTCGATGAGGGTCCAGGCCATTCTGGAGCCCTGTGCGTCAAACACCACATGACCCTGAGAAAACAAAATCATATCTCACACTCCAGTGACATGAATATAAACATCCTCACGGTCCTTACAACTACTACCGATTTCACCGCAACATAAATTACTATCAATGCCAAAGGGATTGTTTTTATTCTTTATTCCTCCAATATAACACAAAGTATATGTTATATTCAATTATGTAAATACATTTATTACATTCCATGATGGTTTTCTTTTATGATACTGCTGTTATAACACTGTTATAACAGTGGTAAACCAGAAACCCTTTTTTAACGACGAATGTTTTTAATGGGCATGCCTATTATAAGCATATTGACTGTTTGCAAGTATTTATTAAGCACATTTGGGCATGACAATATTTTACATCCCTACCTATATCCTACCTATAACCTAAAACCCAACCAAAACCTTACAAATATTAATACAACAAATCAGCAGCTTATTGACGTGGTTCAAAGGTTCCTTACAGTAAGAATTGTGCATTAAAATAAAGCCTTTTTTATTGTATACAATATTATTTTTAAATTAATTTCTTAATAACTATAACAGAGTATTTTATTATTGTTACGTGTTGTGTTACCAAGAATGAATTAAAATGTACAGAAGTAAATTAATAAAAACTGCTTGACATAAACTAGCCATAAATGCTGTCACTTACCGACACTCCCTCAAAGGAGCTGGTGTTCAGGGCTCTGTAGATCTCTGCTGTAATGTCCTTGTTATTGTAATTAAAATCTTCCAACCTTCTGCCCTTTGCCTTCAAGGGCCCCACTGTCTTATTGAGAGCCAAAGCAAGGGCCCAAACAGCGTCATACGCCAAAGGAGCTTCCTGAAAACCTCCGGTTTCCTCTGGATTCTTCCCACCCAGCTTGGACATAAGCTGGGCTAGAAACTCCTGTGAAGTCTGGATCAAAAGAAAGAACATACGGTATCATCTGCTGTGCACATGTGTGTGTGCACCGGACAAAAGCAGTTCCCTGTCAGGAGGATTATGCTTGATGAAATAACATTCAATATTTAATATGCGTTTCTCCATTGCCACCATAAAAGCGCTGACAAATGTGTTAGACTCCTGACAGCGGAAAAGGTCAAGAGAAGTAACCGTGCGCTTCATAGTGGGAGTGCATCATCAACATGGATGTATTTCTCATGGATGTGCAATATTCATTTCACACATACCAGGATCAGAAGAGCCGAAAATAAACTTTTATGCTCACAGACGCCCACATGCACACACTTCATAAAGATGTTTCATGTCATTAAAGAAACAGTAGATCCAAAAGGATGTAATTGTGTATTAATACTTCTTTCTGTCTGGCAGATACTATCCAAATTGTTTAAGCTTTATTGACGTGTTCACGTTTACTGTATGTAAGTGGATCTTGGCATTCTGTTATGAATATCTCATCATGTGTTTTCCCCAGAAAAAGGAAGATCATACTTGTTTGGCATGACATGCATTAATAAAATCCGACAGAACTGTCATCGAGTTGGCATGCTTTTATCACAGTGGCACATGAGAAACCCTTTTCAATCGATTTTCTTTTTCACACCTTATAGAAACAGCTGAGGCCCATCCTCGCTTCAAACAGGTGCGTTTTAGGAATTGAGCCAAACTGCAAATGGGCATCTGTGATTGTTTGATGCAACTGGACAGAAAAGTGCGTTGTGTAGGCTGTGTGTATGTGTGTGTGTGTGTGTGTGTGTGTGTGTGTGTGTGTGTGTGTGTGTGTGTGTGTGTGTGTGTGTGTGTGTGTGTGTGTGTGTGTGTGTGTGTGTGTGTGTGTGTATGCGTGCGTGTGTGTGTGTGGAAGGAAGGAAATTTCTATGTCAGAAAACATTTCAAGTCTCTTAAAATCATATCCTAGAAGTAAAGTACGACGTGTGAGGATGAGGCAAGCAAATTATGCTGGGACAATTTAGCATGGTTGCCTTATCGCAAATTTGCCTGTCCGCAATGACAATCTCTTAACATCAGATGTGAAGCATAGGTGTCTGGATATGTGCCCGGAATGTACTGGATCCAAGAAAACAGCAGGGACGTACGTATCCGAGCCAATTCCCGGCACAGAGCACCGGAGCTGGGAGAAATCCAGACAACTCCCCCCTGGAGCTCACACCTGTCCTTTCAGAACTCCCCGGGGAACAGTAGTTGGATGCGAGTGCTTAGACCCCTGCGGAGCTCTTTGGATTTTCATGTCTGAGAATAGATTGTTGACAGCTGAAGAACTATAGGTTATGGGCTATTCCCAACTTGAAAACGGAGCTAGTTATATAAATAGAACAGAGCTTATGCACACTGCACAAACTAGAGCATGATGTCATTGAAGCTGTGTGCCATATGGGAACAAACATGACACAGTGGATGACAGATATGGGTTATTCAATGGCCGATGACAATAAAGGAAGCCCCTACATACACAAAATGCCAAATGATGCCAAATAAGATGTACAAAACAATTTTGTAACAATGAATCACACATTAATTTATAATATTCTTGTTTACTCTTGATCTCGACCTGACCGCACCGGACACAACACCCCTTCCTCGCTTATAACCTTCTGCCACAACCTTACGCACATTCTCTCCTCTTACCCTATCCTCTGCTATCTGCACTTGGCACCCTCTTTCCGAAAACTTGCTCTTCTAAACACTGACATTGCCACTGACTCTCTATGTTCTACACTAAAAACATGCTAAGATGACTTGTGCCCACTTGCATCTCGACAAGCCTATGCTACCCACTCTGCTCCGTGGCTATCTGATGTCCTCCAGGATACAGATACAGGCTAAGGTCTGCTGAGAAAAAGAGATGTAAATCTAATGACCCTGCCATTCTCCCTCTCTTCCAGTCTCTTCTTTCTCTGCAGAGGTCTCCTCTGCAAACACTCAGTTCTGCAATGCTAGAATTAATGACTTGTCTGACTCTCCGACTCTCTTCAAGACCTTCTCTCCTCTCCACTGTCCACCCACACTTCCACCCTCCTCAGACCTAATGGCTGCTGATTTTGCATCCTTTTTTTGTGAAGAAAACAACCTCCGTCAGTTTTTGGGCCCATCTCCGCTGGACCAACCTCCAACTACTGAGACTGCCACTCTCCCCTCTTTTTCTCCGTTGATTGAGGATGAGCTCCCAAGAATCATCACCTATTAACGCCCGACTTCCTGCCCGCCAGACCCAATCCCCACCCAACTGCTTCATCTCTCCATTGTTCGTCCCTGCTCTCATCGACATCATCAACTTCCCTGTTGACTCTGGCACATTTTCTACAGCCTTTAAAGAGGCCTGCATCCCCCCGCTGTTAAAAAACTCCACTATTTGGGACGAATATCACCAGACATGCTTTCTACAGATGGGCCTCTTTTGAATGCATTTTAAATGGCAGAGAGTGTTTAGCATGCTCAAAGTGTTTTGAGGCAGCACCTCATGTTTTTTTTTTGATGGAGTGCTCTGAGTGCTTCAAGCTTAAAAAAAGTCAAGTCCGAGCAGAAAAGGACTATACGTCATGCTCATTTTTTTTAATGTCAGGACGAATGAATGGAGGGGCAGGGCTTCCAATGTGTTGACAGAACTTAAAAGTTGCTTGAAGCGTCCGGAAACTGCAGTAATGGAGGAGAAACTTGTCGTGGCTCTCATGGGTTAATTGAGCAAATTCAGAACAAGAACCCTCTTCTTGAATAATTTTCATGTTTCTGCAAATATAAAAGTTAACAGCAACAAGCCCTTGCGTTATAACTTTTGTCCGAAAGGACAGTGAATTCAGTTGTTGCCTAGCGACATGAAAAAAAATGCTTTTCAAACAGTCAACATATAAGCACTTCTGGAGAATCCTGCACTTCTTGTCATCCCCGTTAACCGAAAGACAAGCTCTCTATTCAATTAAGATCATCCATCATTGTGCCCTCCAAGACAGCCAGAAATCCCTCCTGCCCTTCACTGGCAAAACCTTTGAGCAACTCTCCTCCTACCTTCCTCAAGCGTGGTTTTCACTTTTCAGAGGCTACGTTGTTCTAAGTCATTGTATGCACCTCTATTCAGAGAATAAGATGTTCCCAATCCTTGTTAGTACATATAACTATTCAAAGGCTACGATGTTCTAAGAGGTTGCTAGTATATATCACTATATAGAGGATACAAGGTTCTTGAGTCCCTGTTACAATTTATCACCATTGAAAGGCTACGATGTTCCAAGTTTTTTCTTGTATATATCACTATTTAGAGGCTAATATACTTGTTGTCGTTGTTTGCATACATTGTCATACAGAGGCTGAGATTTTCAGAGTCATTGTAAGAATACAGCTTTTCAGAGGTTAAGAGATTTAGAGTTGTTATTTCCATGGTGTGATATGGAACCTGTTGTAATGTAGCATTCAAGGAGTAAAAGTAAGCTGCAGTGTTATATTATGACTTAATGGGGTTCAAACCATAGTAATTTTGTGGTTTCTAAGGTTTCGCTGCATGTAAATGGTTGCTTTATGGCCCAAGTAAAATAAGAACAGTTAAAAGTGTCTCAGTCCCGTTTTATTTATTCTTTTTTTATTTAAGTTTTGCTGATTTGCTTCTCAATAAAATGTGTAAAAACAATACAAACATATTGATTAAGATATGACTTTTCTGTAGAGCATCCGTTGCACCCACCTTAACTAGTCGCTTCAATAAATAGACAACAAGAGAAAATAGTTCCGACAACTCACCAAGTTAGAGGCCCCTCGGACCGTTTCTGGATTGAGCATCACAATCTCCGTGGTAACATGTCCCTCCACAGCTTCAGTCATCTGCTCCACGGTGCAGTTGATGGATGGATCTTTGATCTTGAACCAGTTGTCGGCATACCAGCCAATCAAAAACCACACATACTTTTTCCCAAACAGCTTCTCCTTATAGACCTGAATTCAGATTTTGGAAAAAATATAAAATCAGTTGAACGGACGACATCAACAAAGCATGAAAAATGAACAGGAACACAATGTTTTCGCTTTGACAGTGACAAAGATTAATTGTGCTTAGCTGGATGTCCGATCACTGACCTCGCAGAACACTTTCCTGGCTTCCGTTTCATAGAACAGCCCCACAATGATACGAGCGTCCTGACGCTACAAAAGCAGTAGAAAAATAATTAGACCAAAGAAATGAATGCAACAGTTTACAAAGAGAAGAATATTAGCATGCGGGAAGGGGTTCCCTATAGTATTCAAGAGTGCTGCTCTGAACAGCATTGCTGTAATATTGTTTCGGACAAGTCGCCCAATCAGCGCTCTTTTTTCCCCTTCTCAGCGGTGTGCTATATTCCAGGTTACCATGGCTCCTGTGATGGTACCCCATTAATCTTGTGCACCAAAACTAGGGCGGCACACATGGCAGGCCTATGCTGACCGGAGTCCCAGCCATCAATGCTGAATTCAGGATGGGGGAGGCGGTAGGGCAGAGGGGTGTCAGATCATCAGACCTATGTTCCAATTAAAACGATTTTCCTCAACACAAAAATCCACTTTTATGATATACTGTAGTTTTCTGCAGATTTTCAATGACATCCGTGAAACACCCAGAGCTGCCCAATCGTAATAATTATGTGTCTGCTTGTTTTGATGTCTTAAAGGGGTTTGGTAAATCTTATATGTCAAGAAGTCAAGTCATGTTTGTCAAAAATTCAAAATAAGGGTGAAAAAACTATAATTTAGGTAGGCTGCTATTTTTTTGCTTCTACATCGCCATCTCTGATTGAAACCTAAAATGGTCAAGTTTCGTTGCATACTTATCATTGCATGGGTTGAAGTCCAAAGTTGTCAATCTGTCATTTCTTGTGAAAACATAAAAATATCTTATTATGTTGTGTAGAATAATTTCAGTGTCCTTTGTCAACACGTGATTTATTTTATTTACTAACATATTACAGAAAAATAAAGCCTGCTTTTTCATTTTGGAGACTTAACTGTTAAAAATTGATAAAATTTTATAATTTTTTTTGTAGGGCATTAAATTGAACCCTGTGAATATTGAAATCTGTGCGCAGTTAAAAATTGTCGCACGATTCGTCAAATGCCTCATGACGACATCACCTGTTGGTTGCCATGGCAGCAGTCCTAAATGAGATGAGTGAAAGTGAAAGCACCTTGAGGTTTTTGACGGCCACCGCTGGATCTGTGAGGAAGCTCTGCCTGACGCTGATCTCGATACCGGCCTCCTTCACCCTCTGTTCTAGATCATCCAGTGTCTGAGAGACAGAAAGATGGAATGAGATTAAAGGAGCACAAAGGCGGCGAAGGCAGAAAGCAGAATGTGAAGGGGAGAGAAACATCCATAGACAGACGAAAGACAGGAATGCATATTGTTGTGGCGGACAGCGGGAGATAAGACGGGCGGAGGGAGAAAATGAAAGGGCATAGAAAATTAGAAAGAGATGGGCGGATTTCATTTCTTTTGTTGGGACTTGTTTACAGTTTACTGCCTGGCGCCTGCCAATAAAACAGGCGTGTAAATTTTAATACACTTGTATGACCCCAGGCTACGGAGTGCAAGAGGGAAGTACAGACTAAAGCCATGGCAGACTGGCATACAGTCTTGAATACAGTCCCAGATGTAGAGTCAACAGCATTAAATAACATGATATATGTCCATAATGCATTATTACAAATTCTAACGTGACTGTATGCCCTGAAGGAAAAATGTACCTTTTCAAATCCTTGGAAGGATTTCCCAGTAGAAAACTCATTCATACATCTGGCATTTACTATGTCTACTTACATTGTGTTGTGAGACGAGGATGTATAAATGAACTTGAAATAAATAAGCAGTGAAATTTGATTTAAGTACAGCCAAAGTTGCAGTTTTAAAAGAAACCTCATTTTATATTTTCTTTGTGTGTTTGTGTGTGTTAGCGTCTGTTAAAGCGATTTGACGACACATTACAAAAGTTGGTTACAGCACGTTACGGAAGTAACTGGATTAGATTAATCGAATTAATCGAGTATGATCATGGGCATTACATTTCCCATTAATGCTGAACAGCATATCACCAATCAGAGTGCATTAATGTATGATAATGCGTTCTTTGTGGATTTATTTGCATTTACGTACAGATTTTAACCACAAAATTGCAAACATGTTCATGACTTTCCTTTAGATAATTAAATGTCATAAATCAATCAAGTCTTATTGTCCACCCTACTATATCCAAAATCAGGTTGCGATTATTGTGAACAGGGAAAGAGAGAAAATTTTAATAAAATTTTTTGTGTGTGTTTAAATATTTTTTTCTACAATTATTTTAACATAATTGTGATAAAAGAACCTAAAGTCTTCTTGAGTCAAGTCGAGCCACCCGGAAACCATGTCAGGCAGATATTTATAAAATCAATCATATTATTAGTACAATAATTAATCTTGACATGCAATATGACATGGGTTTGATAAGCTTAAATTGCACTAAACTCCTCTTTATTCGTTTTATGCGTTCTTCTTATTCTGTCCATTCAACAGTATTCATGTTAACAGCAGATGCCTATCCTGGTAAACTATTACCTTGTGTAAAATCTGATATGGTACAGCCAATCCAATCAATTCCTATTGTTTATGTTTTTAAGTCTGGTAGCTCTTTGCAAACCATTGTTGTTAACTTTGTATTTGGTGTCTGTTTTATCTCACTCACTGAAGTGAAGACCTCTGTGGTTTGCTGTATGGTTGCGATCTTGGTCCACCTCCACTTCTGAAAAAGCTGAACTCTAGTGGGGTTATGCAGCGTGGCAGAGGGATGTGTTCGGAAGAATGTGGGAAAGCGCTGTCTGTTGGAGAGTGCTGGAGAGCTTGAGCCGTAGGACAACTGCAAGAAGCGTTAGAGAGCATGAGAAACAGAATCATCACTCACATCTACAGCATGCTGCAGAATTAGAAACATCGGTGTAAAGAAAAATGTGCGACAATATCACCTGCAGGAAAAACCAATGCCCAAAAACTAAATAATCTCACGCTGCTTCAATAACAGTTACTTTTCACTTGAAAAAACATGGGGGATTTTAAGTGTGCGAGACTGGCGTGCGAAGCATCGTTAAAAATTCTAAATGTACAACAGAGGTGTAAACTAATGAAAAAAAAAGGTGTTCATCACTTTTTTGTTTTATAGCACTGAAATTCGTCAATCAAACCCGACAGCACAAGAAGTTTTAGTTATTTCTTTGATAACTCGCATCACTCAGAGACGCAAAGATGCACGGCTGAGTGACGGGTCTGCTGAAGGGCTGGAAAAACCAAAGATCTTAAGGCCAGAAAGGGGATATATAGGTCAAATCCAGTGTGTCGGGAAAAAAGCTTTTTACACATGTAAAAATAGAGCAAAGCATAAAAAATAAAGAGACTTTCAAAAAATAGCGAAATGAAGATAAGCAGCGGGGGTGCACATCAAAGAACGAGCCGAAAGGGAAATAAAATGACATGAGCATCTGATTGAAAATGTCTGGAGGCCAATTCACTGAGATATTTCAATGAAGTGCAGCATGTTTTGAGATGCGAATACATTTAGTCTGCTCATCTTACTGTGGTATTAAGCTTTCTCGGTTGAGATGCATGTTCCAACAACACCGGATAACAGATTTTCGGCCATCTATAGACTATTCTGCATGAACAACACTGATCCAGAAGCAATTCTTTTTTTGCATAAATAAAGTCTTAATGATGTTTATTTAATGTTGTGTTTGAAGTTAACATGTTGTAATATGGTCTATACATTTCGGTCTTGTTGTGTTCAGCCCATTTGAGGTTTACACATGAATAATGTATTTATTTAATATTATCGACTTCTTGTACTGTACAAGTATTGGTTGATACGTTGTGCAAAGTAAGATGCGTGTAAACCGCAAATATCTGGAACAGGATGCAGTAATGATCTTTACCGGATCACCGTATTGGATTCATCCTAAGGTTTTAATCCCCTAACAGTTTTACAGCCCAGCTCTTTAATATTTAACTATATCAATACAAAGCCTAATAAAATACTTTGCAAAATTTATAGTAAAATAAAATTTATACATCATAGTGTTGTCGTGTTTTCATTATCCATTTAATTTTGTCATTACACAGATTTTTTTAATACTAAGGATTTACAAATTTAGTCTAATATTTTCTATTTAACTCTTCTTTGGCAAAAAGCCTCGTGTTTTTTCACCTTCATCCTCTTCATGGGACACACAAACCCCTCGAAATCAATAGCGTGTAAGTGCCTCGCTCGAGGACATAATAATAAAAAGCCATGGACCACATTATGAGATTTGAACCTACAACCCTTAAGCTACCAGCCGACCATTTATCAACAGTCCTATGCATTTGAAATGATTTCGCTGCGTTGAAGAAAGGAACCCACCACTATTAGATTCCACATTCGAGCGGCTTCGGCCACCAGCGTGGAAACGGAACTGCAGCCCGGCATCAGGACGATCTTTATAGGCTCCGTGTACAGAAGGTCATACAGAAGCTTAGTGGCCTCTCCTGGGTCGCACTGAGAAGAGAAAGATGTGTGAATTTATGTATTCATATCTAGTACAGCCATCACTATTTATGAGGCATTCTGTTACATCACGCACAAAACTGCACACCTCGACACATTTCACACTTACAGCATACATTCACTGCAACTCCACAGGGAGGGAGACTTTATTTCAAACAACATCGCACAGCAATGACAGTACATGCATACTGTTTTTAGTAATGATGTTTGCAGGACATGTACTCTCATCGGTCTTTAACCCGATGTTAACATCGAGCATCTTGTTTTCCTCATTGGTCTTAAAATTACTGTCAATATACAATCAATATCTCATTTAAATGATAATAGTAGGTTAAAGCCACCATTGATCACTGTTCACATCCGACCCGTGGCCTTGAGCACACGAGGCATGTCTAGGAGATTATGCTGGGCACGGTATTGTTCCTTGGGAAGAAGAGAAGCTTCAAAAAGCAATATAAACGAACGAAAAGACGAGAGGCTTGAACATGATTCAGTCTTGAATCCTGCGGTGGCTGACTGGCATGTAATCTGCCTTTCTTATCCCCACACATCTCTGTATCAATCTGGCCCACTTTAAAAGTCCTCCAAACGCCGAAGCTAAATCGTTCCAATTTCAATCGAAACTAAAGAGGCGCACGCAACTGCGGTTCCCTGTGAAAGGCAGGAAAACTAATGTGGCATTCTGTTCAATTAGGGATGAGGGCGCATCATCTGTCTCATCTGCTGATACAGCTATATGCCTGCGCGTTCTCTATAATGAAGTAAATAACATGGAAAATGAGCCTGATTGCTCATAATGCGTTGAGGCACTTGCTTTCGTCTGTTTGTCTTTTTGTCTTTTAGTGTTTCTTGTCTATCTTCCAATGCCTGTCATAAAAAAATGCTGCTCTAGGCTCTTTGCATAATCCCTCGGGCCATCATCAGAACTTCATCCCCAGGATGGAGACCCTGTTTTGGCTCTAAAGCCCATCCCTGCCCTGATGTTCCAGCCTTAGGGAAGCCATGCATGAGCATCGCTCTTTCGATGCACCTGGATCCCATTAAGTGAAATCAACTGAAATAAAACAACAACTGAATGTCAATTGTAATGCAATTACGGATTCCTCAGAATAACTAGGTTAGCGTGAGGATTAAAACAAATTGTGGAATGAAAAACTTTTACAAGACTTTATCAAATGTTGTATGTTAGTATGCAAGAAATTCCTGTTTCTCTCCATTATAAATAGTTCATAAAATAGTTCATAAAAAGTAATTCATTTATTTATTCAGTCGTAATGCATGCGGTTTCTGTATGTGTTTTGTATCGTTTGAAAGGCATGTTGACTCTTCTTTAATAGACATTCATTTAAACATTAATGTAAAAGAGGAATGAAACATGTAACCATGTAAACTTATAATTGATATAAGTTAATTATATAATTAATTCCCCTTTCTGCTCTACCTTTACCTGATTTGAGTGCATTATATGTTGTAATTTAAACAAAGTTTTATTTTTAATTATTTTTAAAAAAACTTTAGGACTTCCTCCCAAAAGTTCTTCAAAACTGATTGACAGAATATTCATGTGTAATAAAGACTGAAAGCAAAAAGTGTCTATGACTGATATTTTCATCCTCCGTTACAATTTAAAAACTATTTAAACGCATACAAATATTTACATTAACTTTGATTTTATACAAAGAACCACCTATACTAGCACTTTTCAAATGGCTAACAAATTAACAAAACACAGAATGTTTTTCTAGATATAACCGTAATTTTATCTTATCATGCTGTGTCCAGGTCGTTTTTTACATGTAAAATATCATATTTAAATAATAATATGCATTATTAATATTCATTATTCATTAAAGTCTTATTACGTATGATTAATAAAAACTTGCTTAGAAGTCCTGACTTATCGTATATATTTTTTAATAAAGCATGCTATGGGATTTACAGTTTTATATGGTAAAAATAATGAGACATTTTCAAAAATTGTGTTGTACTGTCAATGGAAGTTGTAAAATTAAACAAGATATACCTTGTTTTAAATTGTATAACACCTGTTTTAAAAACAACATGTTTGACATTTTGAAACCAAAATTTCATGAGAGTTCCCCGTCAAACAGACTCTGAATGTTATTTGGCAAATGCTGATTGAGACGCAGGTTTATGTCATAATTACGGACTGGTACAGTCGAATAGCATTGTGTCCGCTGACAAATATTATATACGGCTTACATAGTTACATAAGCCTGAGCTTTATATATCAGACAAATAATTACTTTCAGAGAGAGAGGGAGATTTTGGAGAAAAGATGTTTGGTAATAAAAGCGAAAGCATCAGGGCAGGTCATCTGTGTTTATTATATGGAACACTGCAGCATTTAAAAATAAACATAATTATGGTGTGGACGCATATTAAAGGTTAGCCTATGTTTATTATTATAATCAGAATGCCCATAAACCCAAGCCTAGCATATATATATATATATATATATATATATATGGTCAAACTGTATTTATCCCAAAAATGCCATTAAAACATGATTTTTACCCTAATTTTCTTCACCACACTGCAAATTATAAAAGTGCATAAAAGCTTGTTAAAAGCAGCACACTTAAACATTCTTAAGTACTCTACTGCACATTTGTCTGCATTCAAATCAGTATCCAAACTCCAAAATGCATTCATGACCTCATGGCACACGTGTCAAGGCCGGGTGATCTCACACCGGGGCTCTGGGGAAATCAGGCACTGGTCCAGTACATTCTAATAAGCCAGTCCCTCTCGTGCCAGCCTGTCGCCCAGCGGGGGTCGGCCTTGCCTGCTCCAATCAGAAAGAGCACGCCGGGTGCAGGTTTAATGATCCTGCTCTTTCCGCATCTCGGAAGGGACGATTTGGGTCGGAATACCTAAAACCCAACTTAGACGAAGATTTCTCGCTTCCCTACCCTCCTGATGAAACAGCGCTTTTATGCTTTCTAAATGTAGCTGTCCGTGGTGCTGAATTGTAATCAGTGCCCCTGTGTTTGTGTGTGTGCAACTCTGATCCACGGGGATCCTGAGAACATCTACCTACCATGCCGGATCAGAGATATACCCGGATTTCTGCAGCGGCTTATATCAAGATCTGCCTTGAACAGCACACACAATGGATGCCGCTTAATTTCTTATATTAGGTCGTCTGTCTCCGTTTGCATTTAAAAGGGCCATACACGCTTTCTTTCCTTTTCGTAGGCCTTATGTGTTTGTTTGAACAGCAGTGGTCTTGGTAACTGTTGTCATGCCAACCTCCACCCCCAGTCTTTCCTCCTTCTCCTGTATCTTTAAAGCAGGGTTCCAATGCAGACCCGTTCCGACCAATCACAGCAAAGCTCTTATAGCAACACAGAACAGTCACAGGGAATTAACTGTTTGCGGTCTGCATGTATCTGTGAGTCTTCGCAGTCTGAAACTCTCACTCGCTCTTTCACTTTCCCCGTGTGTGTGCGAGAGAGATCGTATGCATTGGCATCTCCAGTGCGGGGGAGGAGGGACGCAGGTGGGATAGATGGAGAGAAGCGGAGGAAGAGAGACGGAGTCAGGCGGATGGAAAGAAACAGAGTGTAGGTTATATAGAGAGACTATGAATAGATTTTGCGAGTCAACCTTAGGTGATAGCAGAACATGATGCTGTCAAAACATTCCTCCGTGCTGCTTTAATGATATCATACTGAATCGGGTGCAAATTGCCTTTAAAATGTAAAAAATACATTATGCCCATTGGAGTCCACCAAAACATCACAGGACACATGGAATTATGCCTATTGGAAAACTACAGGTGACCAATGGAGACTTCTATCAGTAGTACAATCAATTGGCTCTGAAATCTTCAACCACACACACACAACATCAACACTTTCATGAAACAACCATTTCAAAGCAGTCTACAAAACATAAGCTCTCCATTAAACAGTTCACTTGATGTAAAGTTATCAAGGTGCTCACTTACCATACTGTCGTAGTGGATTAATTCAAGCTCATAATCCGGGAGGATATCCGTTCTCTTGTTCACCAGATCCAAGGCCATTTGGGCAGAAGGAAGACATGCCTGCCCGCCCGGCCATCCGCCGCTCATAGGGAACAGGGCTCCGATGTAGAGTTTCTTCTTTCCTAGAACCGGGCAGGACCAGGACAACAGTAAAGTAAGGGTCGCCAACGTGAAGTAGAAGCTCATTGCCAAGCACTTTCCCTTGTTGTGATGCTGCCAGGATAGTTTGGCCATAATGAGAGAGAGTGTGTGCCAACAGTCTATGTTTTTAATGTTGTTTTACATGGAAGGCAGACCTGGGCTTAGTGAAAGATGGACAGTGTAAATTTTCGAAGCGAGCTTAAACTTGTCCACAGGACACTTTTGTGTTTTAATGTTTTGGTATCGTTGTGTTCAATGGGACAACACCAATAGGACGTTGACGTGGTTTAAAGTGCATCTGGTAACCTTTTTAAGCAATCTTCTATTTAATCCATCGCACAACTGCGTCGTTTGAATCCGTTTGATTATGACACAAGTGCGCGTGTTAAACGCCGTGCGTTCACGGGGATCACGCAAACCCTTCAGTTTGTTGACGATCTTTCAACGTGTGGTGTTCGTGAAGTTGTGCATTCGACATCGAAGTCACAAAGCTGGCTGAGCCGTTTTTAAAAGTTAAACAGAAATAAACCACGCTGGATACTTGGCTATGTGACGGTCTGTTTCACGAATGTAGCTGCTTTAAGTCAAAGCAAAGCCAGTTACACAACAAAACAGTTTTAGCCATGTACTCACGCTTCTCCTGAAATCCAGATTGTGTATATCAAAGAAACAAGCGTTACATCTTTGTTACACTGTCCACTTTCAGCTTCTGTTCTCCGCGATACGTTAAAAGCGTAATGACAATTCGAGGAATTCACGCTGGAAACGTAAGACCCATATTCAGTATTGCCTTGCAGGTATAAAATCTAGTAAGCATGAAACAAAATAAGAGATAAACGATGAAGTGCAGTGTGTGTGGTGCATGAGCTGGATGCAGCAGGGAGACTGAGGGAGAAACACAATGTGCTGCGTTTATAGAGAGAGAGAGAGAGAGAGAGAGAGAGAGAGAGAGAGAGAGAGAGAGAGAGAGAGAGAGGGATGTGTGTGAGGGAGAGAGAGTGAGAGAGACTAAATGGGGAGGGGGTCTCACTTTCCTTCTCCGTTTCACAGAGCACTTTGAATTTGCAATCCCTTAACACAACCTCTCGTTTATTACCCCCCACCCCACATCCTCTCTCTCTCTCACACCATTCACCTTCGATCCGACCAGAAAACCACGCAATTCGCCTTCTTTCACACGTTAATTATACATGCAATTTTCATTTTCAAGATGGACTATAATCATCTTCCAAATACATTCATTTCTCATGCAGATTCAAACCCCCTAACTGATACATTTTCCTCTGATGCCTGTCACCATTTTCTCTCCGTATGCCAGGCAATGTAAGGAACGAACCATCCCAGGATCATTAGGCAGATTCAGCTGTACACTACATTATGAATCACGCACTCTGTTCCTCTCTCCCACACAATTTCGTCTCCGCTGCGCCATCTCCTTCCAAACTCCCAGTCACCACGCACACTAATCCTCCACCTTACAGGAAAAACCCTAGTAAACGTGTGTGTCACGGCAGAGAACTCTTCAATAATGCATTACCAAACCAATGGATTGTCACTGATCTTCTGTTTCTCCTCGCTCTTGGCATCTCGCTATAGCTCACCTTTATCCCCAGCCTAATGCATCCCTACATTACTACTGCATGAGCTAGACGTTCAGCAACACAAACCATCTCTTTTTAACATATATGTGATTTGTTTTTCTTTCCAGTCCACATTTGATGGATCTCTCGCTGCGAAAGAGTTCAGCGCAGGCTTGCTTACCAAGTTACATCACATTGTTACTCAATGGTAGGCTTGACATGGGCCATGATCAAGTAGACTGCGAAATGAATAATGAAAAGCCGGCCAGAAACACAAGATCTTGCTTGCGTTAGGTGCCTACACTGTTCTAGCATATATTTTGCCAACATTTTAGCCCAAAGCTGATTAGAAATTCTGTATTGTGCGTGTTGAAAGAGTCTGTTTTATACTGGAGGCGAAGTTCTCAAACTGGAATAGCATCACAAGGTTTGGTCTGCTTTCTGTTTTGCTCTTAAACACTTCAGATTTCTCTATAGAATCGGAACCCACAGGCGCTGGTTATATATCAGAGTACTGGTATTAGCTTGGCAGCGGCTGCAAGTGGCCTGGGGTCGTGCCAGAGATGAAATACGCTCCCATATCTGCGGAGCGATGAGGGGTAACAATTAGTCTCGAGGGTGGCGATACCGTTCGATTTTGGACCATTAAGACTCAGAATGAATCAGTGATGAGATAAAATCGCAGTCCAAAGATCTGTGAATTCTCTTCTTTAACCAATTAAGACCGTCATGATTACTTAATGCCTTCCATTAATCTCACTTGTTGATATAAAAGAAAGTAAAACTAAAAATGTTGTCGGCATTCATCACTCTCGCGGTCTCCAAGCCATATTGCTTTTTTCTACATTTTTTCTATTTAAATAAAGTAAGTTAGGACAAAGGCTGTCCAGCTCCAATATGTTCAAGCAATCACTGTTAAATTGTGAAAGCGGTCCAAGGGAAAATTGTGCCACCATCTTTTCCATTTCCTTTCAAACCTTTATGACATTTGCTATTACGCAAAACACAAAAGAATATATTTTGAAGAGGACGCACCCCTTCACTGTTAATGTATGCTCACAAACCCAGCAAATTAACACTTTTTTTTAAAATATCTCCATTTGTATTATGCAGAAGAAAAATGTAAGCAAGCTTTAGAGTTTTTTGGGGGGGTAAACTATCACTTTAAGTCATTATTTTCCTGATAACCTTTCACTTCGGTGAGCTGTCAACTTTTAGAATGGTATCTTTGAGTAACTACACTTAACTTTCACACTGTTGGTCTGATTTTTGAACAAAGCATTCAGATTGTTTTTATGATCAGGATTAAAGGACCTGGGTTATGAATCCACTCTAATAATTTTCAGATGAATGTCACAAAATCATAGAGGATGAAATAATAGGAAGGATCCATTTTTATGTTTTGGTCACACAAAGGGGGCTGTTGTTTCCTCATACGGATGGGGCTAATACAATTCTTTTGTCATTTTAGATTGTGGACAAAAGTGTATTTGAGTTTCGTTGAAAAACGATTCCTTTAAATAAAATTTGATTCAATGTATGTTGGATTCAGACTGCATCGCACGTTGTAATAGAGTTATCTTTTTCGAACCTGAATTTTGGCTTAAAAAAAGATTTAAATTATTGTTTGCAGAATTTTCTTCTAGTTTTGAAATATTGTTAAATAAATAAATTGCAATTGTGTTTTTACAAAAGGGTTCTTAAGTAATAAAGTAAGAAAGAAATGTCTTTTTAAAGTCGGCAACACTGCAATTCCCAACCCGAGAAACATTTTCCAAAACCTGCTCCCCCCACAGCATTCCTGTCAGCTTTTAACTATACTGTAAAAGCTTCTAAAATAAATCTTAAAAAAGAAATGGTTCTTTGGGGAACCAAAAAAGCGTCTTCTATGACATCGCTGCAAATAACCATTTCCAGGCCCATTATGTGCCAAAAGTGCGCATTTGAATATGTACATATTTCCGTGTGCCTTACTCCTGTAAATGCAAAATTACAGAGCGATGGTGTGACAGAGACGGAGTATGTCCCATGCTGTCACCGGAATTAGTATGGCTATCGGCACATGCTTTTTGAAAAGAATGTCAAGGTTGAAGGCGACTGGGGGAATACGAGGCAAAACTGCCTCTCGAGAGAAATCTCTCCGCTGTCATGCCCAGCCCGCAAAGCTGCAGCACACGGAGGTCAGCAGCCCTGCCCCGCACCCCCTCTGCATACAGAAAGATCCAGCAGCCGGCTGCCGACGTCCCCGTGGGCCACCTTTCACTGTCTCTGCCAGTAATTCAGACACCTGATGCACTCCACTGCGAGCTTAATGGGGCCAATTAAATCACTCTCTCCGCATCTGAAGGCACGGATCATTTTAAGACAGCCATATCCACGCCGACCGCAGGTTGGGAAGGAAGTCAAATGGGATCTGTGCTGAGATAACCGAGCAATCGGACGTCTAATTCAAGTTTAAGTGGTGCTGCGTTCAGATCTCACTGTTGCCAGAAAGATCTGAATGATTGTGATAAGTGCTTGTGTCGGCTGAACCTTAAGACCCGAACAACGTTTGTCCGGTGGCAAATGTGCGGCGGTTACATTGCGATAACAATGGCTGAGCGCGTGCTGTATATTCACGTGATAAAGTACAGCTGTCTTCCTTTCCCAGAAAACCGATGCCACTTCTCGTGTGAAGGATGGCAGCTCCATGGCCATTTAAAATCCATTACTATGGTGAAGAGGGCTCGAAATGATGACAAAGCCATAATTACAAGATTGTGTTGCATTCAGGCTTGCAAGATGTAAGACAATGGGTTGTATTTTAGTTGTGCTTACAGACCACCAAGTTGTGGAATGTTGCACGTATTAGTCATTACACAATACAACGACTAAAAAACTAGAGCAGATCAATCGAGTGATCACGATTAATTGCTTGGAAGGTTGTGGGTTTGAAACCCAGTGCCAGCAGACAATGACTGAAGTGCCCTTGAGCAAGACACCTCAGCATTGTTTGCTTGGCATTGATGATTGGAAACTGCATAATTCTATAAGTCGCTTTGTACAACGTACAATAAAAAAGACAAAAAAAGGTCAGTCCAACGATTAATGAAAATTAATCGATTCCTAAATATACAATTATCCGTATTTATGTAATTATTATTACATGTACACATGTGTGTGTTTGAATTTATATGTACCGTACACAACATTTAATATACACAGCAAACATACAAATTAAACAAAATATTTATTTTGAAATCTAATAATCGCAATTCAGCCATACTATTAGGACTTTGTTGCATTCAGACTGTCAAAATAGTCAAGACAATGGATTGTATTTTAATTACATGTTAACCCAACCATCAAATTGTGGAATGCTGAGATAATTGTTTATTATACAATAAAACTGCCAAATGCACAATTGGATCCAACATGACAAGAGACTAGTAATTTCATGTCTCAAAGCTCTGCCTGGGTATCAGGTTATTAGACAGGAGAGAAATGCCAGAATACATTGAAAGATTCTTCTTTCAGAAATGGAGAAATGATCCCCGTTATAACCCACCATCATGACTTATTGTCGAAGAAAATTACACACTATCAACACCATTCGTAACACAGGCCGCAATTTAAAAGCCGTGCGATTCTAATCGATTCTTTGACCGCCACAGACAAGTGGAATAAGTGACAGGTGGCTGCCGGCTAATGCTCATTCAACAGAGGCACGTTGAATAGTTGCACAAGTTGCCGTGACACAGAGCCACGGCATGACTACGAGGTCACAGCGGGACAGTGTGATTGGCCGCGCGGTTGCCAGGTCACAGCTGGCATGCTTGATTGGTTCTAGGGGTTGCCAGGTCACTGGAAGCAGCTGCGCAGGCTGATGCCTCAATTTTTCCAGGATCCGAGCGGGGCGAAGAGAGATGAAAATACAGAGAATAACATTCGGGCATGCAAAACCGCCTGTCGTGAAATAAATAAATAAACAAAAGTTGAAATGATGCTCCCCTCCTACACGGCTGTCTGGAGTGAGATCTCAGTAGCAAGACACAGATTTCCCTTTCATCACCCCAGTAATCCTTTCATTTTCCTGCTGCAGAGTGCATTCTCCAAACAGATTTGTTAGATTTGACACCAAATTTCATTTACTGCTAAACGCCCGAGTTGGAAATTGCATCGTCGCCCATTCCCCAGGCCTCCTGGAAGTAAATGAATTGGAGAACGCAAGGAGACAGATCATTCGGCTGTCAGAGATGACTGAGGAGTTCAGGCGAGATCAAATGGAAGGGAAAAGCGTCGCTCGCCACTGTCTTTCACGGCCGACAGGTATTAAACCACCTCGTGTTTGTCGGTCTGATAACAGGCAATAAGGAAGCAGCGGCAGAATCTTTACGCTGCGGGACTGTGGCGCATCGAGCGAGACGCGTCCATGGCCTCCGGCTCCTCCGCTGAATTGGAGTGTGAAATATGACCAGGCGTTGCTTAATAACACACCTGCTGTTTGAAACGTCTGTCCCTCTAAATTCACCACCAGCCCACTGATGGTTAACGCTCCTGGCTAAGACGCGCCAAATAACACCGTCGTGCTTTAAAGCGCACAGTTGTTTTAAATTACCGTTGAACGCTGCTCAGCTGCTTGGTTGGGCCCGTCCGGTCAGACAGAGCCTAATAACAGTACGACATTATTTTGACGTGCCGCAGAAGGAAATGTTTTAAAAGTGAGAAAATATTATGCTGGCTACATTGGTGCCAGCTGTCATCGGTGGCGCTTTGTATTTCCGTGCATGTTTGGGACCACTTACTTCGTTTTTACTTACGCTTGGCCTACAATGAAAGAAATGACATTTCAAGCGTCTTGAAAACCATTAAGTTTGCAGAATTTCCAAACCATTTACCATCACTGCCTCTTTCTGTTTAGAGTCAGAAAAAAAGTGCACTTCCATATTGAGCTTAGAGGGCTTTATTTTCACATTTTACAAGTTTGTACTTAGTATACTAAAAATTCAACATTCAATATAATCTTAATATTATCTAAGTGTATTTAACCTTGCCATGTTGAGACACCAATAATATGAACTTTTATCTCTGTATTTATTTCTTTTACTTGAAGTACATTTACTTTTATACATTTCCATTTTTTCATTTTGGCAGATTCGACTTACAAGTTTTTTTTCTATGCAGATGCCAACTATCACTGGGGGTAAGGTGCCTTACTCAAGGACACTTCAGTCATTTTATGCTGGCACTTGGATTCAAACCCACAACCTTCTGCATACAAATCCAACTATATAACAACAGACCATGACTGATCCCCTGTACACTTGAACCCTTCTTTCCTATAATAGACTAAGTATACTTTAAGTGGTAACTAAATGCATATTTAAATACATAGATAGTGTTTAAAAGCATATTTTAGGTTATATAAATGTTGTCTAAAAATTAGCTTTTGGAAGACTGGTCAAAGTTTCGCATAAACACACTCCTAAATCATGTGGACAGCCTTCCCAGAAGAGTTGAAGCTGTAAAAAAGGGTGGACCAACATCATATTGAACCCTATGGATTAGGTGTAGGATGCCACTTAAGTTCGGTCAATGCAGGTGAGCAAATACTTTTGGGAATATAATTTATTAGGAAGGCTAGATTAAGTATATTAAGTGCAAAATAAGTTTGGGAAAATAGAGCGCTTTATGTTAAATATGTGAATTTTTTCACCTGAGTTTGTATGTTATTATACATTTTCTATTGTCACGGAAATACTGGAAATTTGTCGCGTTGACTACTGGAGGGACATTTTTTCAATTATCTTTTGGGAATAATGGAGTGTATCAGCTATTTTGGGAATAATGGAGTGTATCGGGAATCTTTCCAAAACCAGCAAAGACAAGTGCATGTCCAGAGCTGATTTGGGTTTCTGGATCACAACGGTTTGCCAAAAACTGGGATTGTCCACTACATCCTTTAAGTACCAACCCACAAGATCATGTCCACAATGTTCCGACAAAGACACAGCACAAATGTTTTGTAAGTTTCTGAAAATATATTGCCCAGTATGAAGTGTTTCTAACCCTCATCTTACCTGTAGTTTTATCTCCTCTCAGTTAGCTAGATGTAATAACATTAATGCGATCTGCCATGCTCGGGTAAAACAAACTCTAATCTCTCAAGCCGTATTGGACCCACTCTGCTATTTCTGGCTCTGCTATCGCTCTTGTTTATGACCCATGTCTTATACCGAGCTTGCTCATTGCTTTTTTTTAAACTTGTGTTTGGGAACCATAGATGCGGCGATGAGTATAGAAGTATTAGTACGATTGATACTGGTGTTTCCAGGACCTCCGATGGGAAAGCAAGAATCCAAGGGTGGGGAAGACGATATTAAGATTCAGATGCCAATGCAGCGGCATCTTCCCTTTGTATTCGGCTGGCATGTAGTCATGGAGCATGCAGCGTATCGCTTATGTGGCAAGAATTATTACGACAAAGAAACACTTGCAAATTACATCGTAAACATGCATGCGACATTGTAGAAGTTAATGTATTTGTTGAGGCTATGCAAACGGTGCGGCCCAACTCATTATATTCAAAAGCCTTCAAGGGTAGAGAACACTTGAATTCAAATCAATGGCAACATTATTAATACACGAGTTATCGGGGTTGAGCCAGGGAATAAAAAGTAAAACGGGGGTGGAAAGCCGGCTAAAGAACTCCACCGAAGGATTGAGATCCTTAAACGCAGGTGAGCCACTTTACCTGGGTTGTGCTCATGATCAGTGGGCATGATGGAGGTGCCGGGTTTCTGTGGATATACAGATAAATCACTACTCTAATGACAGTGGCTTTATCCCACTACCTCCAGGCCAACCGCTGGTGGCTTAATACATCGCAAAAATGATCACCGACGTTTACGCAGACGGTGGATCCGATTTCTTCAGGGATCTTTTTACACTAGGCTTAGCCCTGAGTTATCCTCCGGGTTAATATCGGTTTGAATCCACCTTTAACCCTGGTTTATGAAGCTCTGGTACAGAGCACCTCTAGAATTTTAATGTGAAATAATGCTGCAAGTGTTACAGTGAGATGTTTAGCTACAGACAACCAATCACTGAACAACGCTCAGCCTATAAAATATTCATGTGTTTTGTAGAGTCACAAAAATAGTGTTTACTTTCACAGTTGGACGTTTAAGAAACAATGAAATGCGATGGCTAAAGAGTGTTTGGACATTTGAGTCACACTAAAAAATGTATGAGGTGTGTTGCATTACAACAATGATGCCAATATAAATCTATAACAGTTCTGGTAGCTGGGGCACAGAAAAGTTATTGGGTATTTTACACCCAACTTTAAAATGTGCATTCTTAGTCTGATGTGTTTACATCTATTCTCTAACCCTACTTTCAAATTGTGTAAAATTACAGTTTTTTTACACTGGTCGCTCTTCCTGGTGATTTATTTAATTGATTTTATTTACTGTTTCCAAAGTAATTTTTTGGGATAAATACATCCAAAGAAACCATTTATCAAACAGAATTTTTGTCTGAATATACAGTGGAACAATTGTTCATAATTTTAAACCTATCTCTTGTTATTCATCTTTATTACAAATATGACACATTTATCAATGTGTTTGTTTAAAAAATGTAGTATATTAAATGTATACATCTCTTATACTCTTTGTAATAATTTATTTTATAATCAACACTTTTAATGCGGATCTAGTATCTAAATCAGGCCATTTTGCAAGCTTAGTACAACACAGGTCCAAAAACCCTCTGTTCTTTTCCAGGTTGTGTTCTAATTTCACATACAGTATTATAGACATAAAGATGTTTGTATGTTATTTGACTTGAGTTCTGGTGGCTTTTTATACGATGTAAGTCATAAAAAATGGGGTATTTCATTAACATGAAGTGATTTTGAATGTATATTTTTTACAGTTGTTTTACCTGTGTTTTACATTTTACATTGCATTAGGTAATGTCTGTAAAATAAACAAAAATGTTCTAGTAATTTGTTTTAGTAAAGTGTTTAAAAAAATGCCCGAATCATGTTTGCATGAACCAGGCCCTCTAAAGCGACCCGATCTCATTCATTTCAACGAACCTTGGCTACTCTTGGAGACACAAGTGACAGTCAAAATCGGCGACCTGAAGTGGGAGTGTCTAGCAATACCATAAAGTAAAGGATTGCTCAAATCAATGCAAATGATGACTTGTCGGCACCAATAAGTGGGCTTATTTAAATAATGGTATTTAAATCCTGTAACTTCATATTTATTTACATAACACATTTTAAACATTGCATTGTTTCGAAGAAGCGTCACAGGTAACCACAGATTTCCTGTCATCTCCATACTGTCCTGTTCAATAAAGCAACCTACAAATAAAAATGTTTTCAGGAACGCCTAGAAATGGGAGCAAAGCAGCGGAGCTCATGTAATAATGCACTTTAACAACATATGACTACCCGACAACCACCCAGAATGGCCTTGCATCACCGTAGTGAGTTTTGCATGGGCAGAGAGACAGATATGGGTTATCCGCTGTCACGAGGGGCGCAGTTGTGTTGCATTTCATGTTGAACCTTGTTATATGTCACCCGCTAGATGTTTCAGATGTGTCATTTTCTGCAAGCTCAGGTGATGGAACTCCTCGAGCCGGTGACACGTCAGAGTGTTGATTGTGTTTTATTCCCAGGTACAGGAATAAGACTCAAGCGCGTCTGTTTTGACACGCCGGAGGTGCCAACCGTTTCTGTGAATACAGGTCCTTCGATTCGCTGATGGTTCCTGAATAATTTATTAGCACCTTTAAATGGAACTCAGCTCAGAGCAATTGAACCGGCCCTTGTTTATCCTCTGCGGTTTTGCTTGTTTGTTCCAATGCACACACATGTTAAGCCCGAGATCCAGACCTTGGAAGAAGCAACGGGTTCGAGGTGCACGTGGGCAATGCAGAGTTACGTAAATGCAAAAGGCAATTCGATTCAGGGGGAGAGCATCTTGGACGGCTATGAAATAAACAGACATTCAAATGCGTTAACACATAAACACATGTAAGACCGACAAATCAAAACCAATCGCAACAAGCATGACGCATTCATTTGCACGGAAACTAAAATGCATTCATGGAATGACCTTTTACATGCGGTGAGTGCTGTCGATAGGTGACAAAGTCACAGCAAGAGAGGGAGAGAGGGAGAGAGAGAGAGAGAGAGAGAGAGAGGGAGAGAGAGAAAGAGAGAGAGAGAGAGAGAGAGAGAGAGAGAGAGAGAGAGAGAGAGAGAGAGAGAGAGAGAGAGAGAGAGAGAAAGAGAGAGAGAGAGAGAGAGAGAGAGAGAGAGAGAGAGAGAGAGAAGAGAGAGAGAGAGAGAGAGAGAGAGAGAGAGAGAGAGAGAGAAAGAGAGAGAGGGAGAGAGAGAGGGAGAGAGAGAGAGATTGCACTCACTCTGTGTGCATCCTCTCTTAATTAAAATCCTCTAATGCGGCATGCTGTATGTTTGTAGCAAACCAATCACAACGCTTCACTCTGAACACCAATACCGAACAGCAGCAACTCTTAAGTTTTCCTCTCTGGAGAGCATCAATGTGCTTGTCTAATGACTGAAACCCACAACAAACACCTTGCCTTCATTAAACTCGTTCTTAGCTACCTATTTCATCGATCAATAAAACGAATCCGCCGTCTCACCCACTAAGACAGAACGATTTCCAAACACGGCTTCTATTCCTTTTAAATGGCCAGACCGTGTACGCAATGCAAGGTCTTCGATACTTCCTTCGCTCTGATAGTACATTGTCATTATTTAGGTCTGTAAAAGGGTTGTTAAAGCACTATTATTGATACTCATACACTCGGCTGGGAGATTGTTTAAATCTTTAAGTGTAAGTAATAAAGTTCAACGTCTACCATTTCTTCAATGGAATGATTTGTCCGATTGCATGAAAGGCAATCTGGGAGACATAACATTACATTTATGCATTTGGCAGACGCCATTATCTAAAGCGATTTACATGGCATTAAGTATACACATTTTCTTATATCAATATGTACTTCTGTACGCCCTGGGATTAAACCCATTAACTTTTTGTTGCGAGGATTTTGGGAAACGATGTATTAGATTTAAGTCACATAACATCTATTCACAATTTGGAGGATCTATTGATAGGAATGCATTAAAATATGCATAACTATGTCCTCAGAGGCGTATAGAGATCTTATTATCCTAGGATAAGTGTCTACCTACACGGCAGGCCACCAAACATAGAATGTGCCACCATGTGATCTACAAGAACGCAAAACGGACTATGTTTATAAATATGTAATCTACTTCAGCAAAGAAGCAAAATTGTGATGACAGTTTTGTCCTGTGCAGCCATCATACTTCGGAGACTGAGCTGTTTGTCACAATTCATAACCTCTTTAAAAGATGTCGCTAAATTAAACAAAATGGACCTGCTGTTTCCTTCTTAAATCCTTTAAAAGGATGTATCCTTTTTAAATAACATTTAAAAAATAATGTAAAAGTTTTGCGCAATTATGTATTTGAAACTAGGCTGATGTCAAATGAGTGACATATATGTTCCTGTTTAAAGTTAAAACAGTTTATAAATCAGTTATAAGAGGAAAAATCATATTGTGACGTATTGAGCATCAACATTTTTCACAACATTAATTTCACTATTATTTTCAACCTTTGCATGATCTTACTCAGTCAGAATAAAGGATATCAAAGTTGTATTCTCATAGATTGTTCTTTACTTTATATAGAATGATAAATGAAAAAAAAAAGATGAGCTGTTAATTTGGTATGTCGGCACTTGAATTTCACTTATTTTACAGACCAAAGTAAGTGTTTACACCAAATATAGAGCGTCGAGTGTTTGGGAGTTCAAGCTTACGTTCCAAAGTAATAATTTATTTTTTAATAAAGCAGAATATTGCAGCTGTGAATGTTTATAAGCGCTGGGGCCGCATTTATTTCCAATTAGTTTTGTGGTTTCACTGGAATGGAAAATGAGCTGCAGAAAAGCGATAGATTGGAGGGTGTCAAGCTGTGTACTCTCCGTGACTGATAACAAGCGTAACAACCACTTAACAAAACATTAAAAATAACCAAATCCAGCACTGGATCCCACTGGATAAAGCACACAGAAACTGATCAGAACCTCTGCAGGACAACTAGAGATGTTTCCTCTTTATTCCAACAGATACACTTCTGCCATGAGCTGTTTTGTGATGAAGACAACGGGTAAGGTTGGCAGTTGTACTGCAGTTGCATCAACATATAGCGAATAAAACTGGGCGCATACTATGAGATATGCCATTAACAAATAGTAAGGCCAAAAAGAATAATGCACTACATATAGCTTTTATTTCAGAGTGTACGGTGATATAATCGAATTATGTACCCAGCTTAAGACATTTTCAGGCATTTAATTTTTATACTTAAAAAAAAGAACATTCTGAGAATATATAACATTCATATCTTTAATGTTGACGGAGTAACACCATTTCAAACTTTGAAACCATAGTGAAATTGATTTAATAATGTCTATTATAGAATAGTGCAATTAAGGTAGTATAGTATTCTGTATTAACTAAAAACATTACTAAAGTATTATTCAAAAACAAACAGTGTCTAGATATTAAACTATGGTTTATTACCGTAAATAATATATGGTTGCAATTTTTATTCACATGACAGTGCATGTTATGTACATTAAACCCTTAAAGTAAAAATTACTCTATTTTGTGTACTTACAGTACTCTAACGGTCAAAAGGCTTACAACACTTGAGGCAAATGTTTGGCATTACCTTGAAGGGATAGTTGACCCCAAATGAAAATTCTGTTATTGTTTACTCACTCTTTATTCATTCTTACATGTATTCCTTTTTTTTCTTCAGAAAACAAGAGAAGATTGTTGGTAACTGAACAATGGTGGTCGCCTACCCTTTGGCTTACATTGATTTTGTGTGCACAGAGGAAGTGAGTGTCCCACCACTGTTCGGTTACCAACATTGTTCAAAATATCTTCTTTTGTGTTGTGGAGAACAAAAGTCATCCAAGTTTGAAATAACAAGAGGGTAACAGAATTTTATTTTTGGTTGAACTTTTACTTAAAAAAGTGTGGATCATTTACTCAACTTCTAACTTCCTAATCGACTTTTTTTTGTTCTGATACACAGAGAAAGATACTTAAAAATACTTATAACTAAAGTTCGTAGACCCAATTGACTACCACGGTAGGAAAATTACTTTACATTTTTTGTCCTCTTGATCTCAAAAGGAGATTTTTTTCCTGAGAAATGTTTGACTGCTATTTTTATTTTCTTGTTTTCTATATTTTTATTTTTACTGTGGAAGTCAATTAGGCCCAAGAACTGTTTGGTTACAAGCTGCCTTCCAAATATAATTCTCTTTGTTCAACCAAACAAAGAATTTCAAACACAGACTAGAGCGATAAATGTATAATTTTGGACGAACTATCACTTTAAGGTGTGTGCTTTATAAAAAAATACTGTTGTGAAATAATATTATTTGTCATTACAAACAACCTTTGTATTACAAAAACCATTTAAAAAGAACTCTTTTCAATCCGAAAAACTTTTTAAAAGTTACTTTAACTTAAAAAAAATAAGGTCAACTGAACTCGACAACCTATAATCATCACCACAACTCAACTGAATAAATATGAATTGCTTACGTATAATTGTGAATTACATTAACTCTAATGATTAAAGTTTTATGAATCTATTTAATCTAGTTGATGTCTATCACAGACAACAACTTATATTTAAAAAAAAATATTTCAAGAAATTACTTTTGAACGGAGGCCTAGCTTATAAGTCAATATTTCCATAATTTATCAACAGATTTTTAATTACTATAAGATAAATATGTATTTCGATTTTTTTAAACCATGAGGCTGTTTGAGAATGTGTTAACCGTTGAGTGCCAGATATGTATAGTTGATTTTAACGGTTAAAAGCAATCCGTTTACTCGAACCGTTTGAGTAACCCTAACTACCAAGAACCTTCACACACTGTTCTTCTACATGATTACGGCGGCCTTTGTGTAAGTCGTCAGGGATGAATCTACAAAAAATGTGCGGGAGGAAGCTCGAGAGAGGCAGGTGGCAGCAGACGGTGCGAGAATTCGGGAGTTTATGCAGGTAAAAACGGTAAGAAAACACCATTTACTAAATAGATGTAGCGCATAAATCATTCTCTCCTAAATTGCTTTTGCTCTACCTGCCTATTCTACTCTCTCTCTTTCGCGCTTCCAACGAGCCGCTGTTTAAGTTCACCCTCCCTTTTCCTCATCTCATTTCCCTTCCTTCATTTTCATCTTCCTATCCTCTCTCATTTCCTGCAGGTCGGCCCTCCATCACCACCCCTCATTCCGGGCCCCGCTGGTGCGCCGGCATCAACGGCCATATTGAGACGGTGACACCTCCATTAATCAATTTAGTAAACACCAGGGGCTGATCCGTGCACGGTGACATACGCACACACGCATGCAAAAGCACTCGGACCGTTCATTCACCTCCATCCTGAATCATGGAAGTCAAGGTCACGCAATCCCGTTGATGAACCCATGTCTGATCTTAACTCGGGTTGGCTTTGACGACACGCGCTCTGCATATCAACGTGATGTTAAAATGAATTTATGATACACACTATATATGCATGTTTAAAAAAAACCTCGGTACACTTTTAACGTTAACCTGATGGCTTTACTTTGACTGTCTCACTACTGCCATCATCTGATGTATTAGTGGTATCGCATAGCTGTCATTAGCCTGTCTTATGCTGACACCCTGTGGTTGATATGTGAACTACAGAAATCAAGAGCAACACTGCCCCTATAGATGGGATTGTGGAATGGTATTTGATTGAATCTTTCATTTGACTCAATAGTGCCACTCAGAGGAAGAAAGGAGCAATCATTGTTTGATTTTAAGACACAAAAAATGATGACAAAAGAATTGAAGTGGAAAAAGACTCTTGGCCAAATCAGATCAGTTCCATTGCACAGAGTGATAAAACAGTAAACCGTGTCCATATTTAAAATGTATTGTTGCCGAACTTCTTTTATAACAGTTACAGTTCTTTGACCCGATTGACACCCATAGTAGAAAACAATGACAATGATAATCGAAATTACCCTAGGACTTTTTGCTCGGACACATTATTCAAAATATCTCAAAATATATTAAAAGCATTTTTCTACCGTTGCACTCAGTAAGTGAAGGATGGAGAAAAAAATGAGGGAATCTTAATTTTGGGGGTACTTTTTAACTACATATAACTTCATTTATGGCCAATTTATAATTGAGTTGTTTTTATAATTAAATATCAAAAAAAGAGAAAAATGCTGATTTATTTTTTCGGCCTTCTTTGCTCATGTTTACCAAGGGTACTAACAGTTCTGTCCATGTCTGTAGCTGTCCGTCCCAATTCGAGGGACACAGCATTAGGAGGCTTTTATTTCCTTCATAACGTCTTAAAAAAAATATTGAATAGATTTCTTCACTGGAAAATATTACAATAATTGAGAGAACATCCAACAGTTAATCTGTCTAGAATGTACACAACTCTTTTTTTTTTACATAAGTTTATGAAACAAATATAAAAGGTTTTATTTGACAAATATATTTTTGGTGAATTTTAATAGAACAATTTTATTAGATTTGTGTAGACAAGTATTCTATTTAAAACCGGATATTGGCTAAACATTGGCTAAAATCAGAGAAAAGAGCTCAAGTTTTTTCTCTATATGTTTCATATTAAACATAGCTATCACTTACAAATGTCATTCCAATAAACTGGTACCATTTACATTTTTGGGTTTTTGAAGAACACCCCAAAACATTACATATGAAATATTTAAATTCAATTAAAACATAATTTCCGACCACAGGCATCAAATCCCTATAAATATTATTAGTGATTATTTAAAGATGACACTATAGCTCTCTTAATTAAATAGATTATAAAATATTTATCAGAATATTCCTTTTGATTACATATATTTAGGTTTGTTTTACCATAGCTTTAAATATCGGTATGAGGGATCTTTCCACATAGTTTGCAAGCCTTGCCACACATGGTAAACCACATGTTTCTACTGTTTGAAATCCTCACTCGGACCTCCGACCTGTCAAAGCTGGACACAATGTAAAGTCTGTGGGATTATTGGGGTAATTTTAGCCCTCTATAAAACACAATTCCCTCGATTGCAAATAAAAATCAAAAATATAGTCTACAAAATATCATCTAAAACTCTGCAAGCTCCACTATATATATATATATATATATATATATATATATATATGCATTTGAAATATCAGCTTTAACAAATGTCATTTAACATCTATTTTTTTATCTATCCTAAATTCCCCATCAAATCAAATGAAACAGTTTAACATGTGGCACTTAATCTTGGCTCACCCCTAATAGACACCATTTTATGTTTAAGGGAACTTATGGGGAAACTATTTATTGTATCAGGAACACTCAGATGAAGTTAAATCAGTGTTCGAAAATTTCTGTCAAACTGTACTTTAAAAGCTTTTGTTGAATCAATTTATGCATTTGGCCAATGCTCCTATCCAAATTGAGTTTTGTTCTTGAATATGTGCAATACCTGGGAACAAACCCAAGACATTGGCATTCTTGCACCAAACTTTATCCACTGACCTAAAGGGAAGACTTGAAGATCTTTCTATATATGCAAAGCTATTTTCCAAATCCCTATAAATTCATTACAATAGTTTTCATAAAAATATTTTTTTTAACGTAGAACCGTACACTTAGTTAATTTATCCTGTTAAAATGGTCTGTTGACTCAACTTGAACATGTTAAACAATGATCGTTAAACAAAACAATATTGTTGATTATAAATCCAAAGTAAAAAATGTTAACAAAACGCAGCTATCACATCCAAAAAAAATGTTGGTTTATGTCTTTAAGAACTAAATTAACCTAAACAAGAAAACAAGCAATATTTGACATCAGACACTCACATTATAAATTAATATGGATGTAAATGTCCACTCAAGTGTTTTTTACCCCAAAGTTTAGGTCTCACTGGCTCATCCAGGTCATCAAAAGTGTTAATAGAATTTAAAGCACTTATTTTAAAGATTGAGCACAAACAAAGACTTTAAAGCATTGCCATGTCGGATTGCACCATTGGATTCTCAGTGGTCCAGAGGACATTGTACATTTAGAGTAAAAACAGATTCTGGATTTAAAGTCGTTTGGAAAGAAACTATATGTTTTAATACACATTTTAAAGAAGAAAATATAGCAATTTGAAATCAAATGTTGAAGAAGCAGTGACACGGTTCAGAAAACAGGAAAATGGCCTGACAAACTCCTTTTTAATTTGGCTTTTACGTCATTTTGGAAAAGAGTTCTTCATATAAATGTATGACGAAAAGTATATCTCAATGTCACAATAGGGCAATCTCCTATACCAAAGTTACAGTTTAACCTTTTGAAAGCATTATTTCAAGGTCAAAATATGGCAAAATAAGTCAAGTAACAAGTAATATGTTGTGTGATTATGTCGCGAAAATCATTTTATAACTTATTTTATTATATTGTAAATTTTAGCATGTACTCTGTAATAAGTAACGGATTAAATTTTTTAAGTTCTTCCCAGCTCTTATGGCATGTGATTAGAAAGATCGCCATCAACTGTATAAGACATTTTTGTGACTGCATTTGAACACCGATTACTGTGATGAAGGACAAATGTTTTTTTATCATGTAGACAGATGGTAAAAATATTCTGGGAGGGGAAGATTATGATTGGAAAAAAAACCTTGTGAGCTTTCATCCTTTTCATAAGAACCCTGTAGAGCTCTTTACATACCCGTGACTCAAAATGATTGACTTCCCCGCATGCTTTTAGTTTACACAGCTGGTGAAGATGTTCCAAGACATGTGGCAAAGAACATTGTGTTGTTGAGACCATTCTGCCATGTAAAAGCATGATGCCGATTAATGTTTCTTTATGCTGTGAACTGCACAAACCATGCTAATAATGTTGTGTTGAACAATGTACAAACAAAAAATTAACAATTGCTAAAGTAATTAAATTAGTAAAAAAAAAGGAAATCGGATCAATTATTTTGGATATATATTACATATATGTATTACGTGCGTGTGTGTGCGTGTGTGTGTGCGTGTGTGTGTGCGTGTGTGTGTGTGTGTGTGTGTATGTGTGTGTGTGTGTGTGTGTGTGTGTGTGTGTGTGTGTGTGTGTGTGTGTGTGTGTGTGTGTGTGTGTGTGTGTGTGTGTGTGTGTGTGTGTGTGTTAAAGAAATACTTACTTTTAAATATATAATATTTGTACATTTTAGAACAATTAAATGTTGGACTTTAAATCAATTATTTTAATATTTTCCACTAAAAACTACATCTTTTAATGTTTTTAAAAGATTGTGTTGATTTAATAATATATATATATATATATATATATATATATATATATATATATATATATATATAATATATAATATGTATATACATTTTTATGATTTTTATTAAAGCACAGTGTGGCTTACAGAACTACTTCATTTCTCCGGATGCAATGACACACTCTGCATCGGTTTATAATAATGAACATTTATATTTGTACCTTTTAAATCATAGTAAAAATTATAGTAAAAAAGTATTTATCGTAAATACATTTATTTTTTAATATTTCTTACCTGTGTAATGTCTGTCATCTACATTTGAAGCAAGTCAAAATGAAAGAGAAAACATATACATTTTACACAATAAATTATTAAAAAAGTGATAAAGTGAAAATGTGATACTTACAGTGGCACACAGGTTTGGGATTGTCCCACTTGCCGAGTTTATTGCACTGCGTGCTGTTTCTGCCCACCAGGATAAAGCCCTCGAGACAGGTGTAGTGCAGTATGGTGCCCTCCACCGCCGGGCCCGGGGGATGCACGGTTACTCTTCCGTTCTCCAGAGACGTCCACACCCTCGCACACGGCAGTACTGAGAAACACACACATCATGAGCTAATCTCTTCCTGAACCTGTTGAGCTGTGCTATTTAAAACACCTAAGACATCTCATTAGAGGTTCAGATGTCGAATCGTACGGTACAGAATTCAATGCAAATTCTACAAAGTGAGTTAAATTGGACTATTCTTCCTGGACATGAACAGGAATTTTATGAGTTGAACTAACAACATCTGCTGCGCTGGGTCAGATCAGTCCAGGTGCCGTCCGGGAGACACTTTCTGACCTTTGGCCCCACAATAATTCTGCTCCCTCTGCAGATGTACTCGATTTCATAATCCACAGGCAACACCTGCACGCTACGAATCTGAAGGAAAGAAACACACTAATGTAACCAAACACAAACACTCACACATGTGTAGTGATTCTTAAAACACGAAACCACGTCCACACCTGCTCTTGGGTCAGACCCCTGTATCTTATCCCTCCATCCCGAGGTGGACGAATGATGGCACAACCTGAGACATGGGATAAAAGCAAACATTTGAATGCATCTTATTAAAATGTGTTTTTATAGTATAGTGCAATTATTGTAAATTCCATTTACCATAGGTTTATTAAGTAAATGTGTCAAACCTTGCTATAAATAATGAGGAAAACATGTCACTTTGTCCCTGTTTTGGTTCTGATTATTCACTTGGAGTATACTTTATGTCTCTACATTTTGGTTGTCTATGTATTGTCTTCTGCTGGTCCAAACAATTGGAATATTGAAATATACCTTTTCACAGTTTTTTTCTGATCTGTCCTTTCTTCATACTATCTTTTGCCTCGACACCACAAGTGTATTTTTGTGAATCTTTATTACAGACTAGCAAAACCAAACCTACTCATAAATTGATGAAACTTTATCGTACTCTTGCTGCGTTTGTAGTGTAGGAAAAACAATTGAATCCATTTGTATGTATGTGTCATATTTTGATATCTGAAATATATTTGAACATTGTTATAAAACATTTTTGTATTTTTACATGGATGATTGATGTTTTTACATGACAATGGATATCAGATTCAAGCAACAATTCTTATAAATACATCTTCACGAATTACTAAAAAAGTTTCATCTTTTTAATATTTTGGTTTCTGTACTTTGCAGCACCTTATATATATATATATATATATATATATATATATATATATATATATATATACCTATATATGTATATAAGGATACGCTCAAGAAACACTTGAAGTGTCTGGATGGTATCACAAAGAACTTTTTACATGAATTTTTACAAAAAATAGTTTAGGATGAAAAAAAGGTTATTATATGAGTTTGTTTCAAGATCCTTTACATAATAACCTTTTTTAAATCCTAAAATAATTTTTGGTAAAAATGCATGTTAAAAGTTCCTTATGATACCATTCAGACACGTCAAGTGTTTCTTGAGCAGATCGGCAAAGTGGTCTGACATTCCTTTTTAAAACAGGAGCATTTCGGATCCCCTTTTCTTTATATATTCATCATCTGAAACCCGTTTGTGAAAGATTCTTTGGATGTTAACATTCCTTTATATACTTTATTAAATTTGATTCTTCTATTGCACCGTAATGCACATTCTTCAGAAAATGTTGATGCAAGCCTCTATCATGTCCTTAAATATCATCCTTTAAATATCATTTTGGGATACAACTGCAATGCTGATTTTTTCCCTTTAGATGTCACCCTCTCTATATGAAAAATCACAGCCAGCACTGAGCTTCCTTGGGCAAGACTGACAGCCATGATGGAAGCTCCTGTACAATACATCCATCCACAACCTGCTCTCCTTGACACTATCGTTAAATAAGAAGACTAAAAATATGATCTCCGGCCCACACCAAAACATTCAAAGCAGCGGGCAGCGGGCATTGTAATTGCAGACTACACATGTAACCCAGTCCCGGTCCGGAGCATCGTTTTCCATTATATTTAAGTCTTATAGACTTCTAATCTGTGTAAATGTCTGATTCTCCCTGGGGCCCAATGTTCACCAGAAATGTGCTGTCAGAAAGAAAGAGCCCTGTTGCTGTAGCCTGTTATTACATTCTGCATCACCTACAGTGTCAGTAGCTAATTACAGTCATCACCAAACCCAGCGACCAGAGGCAGCACACACCAGAACGAGTCTCTCTTTATGCGAGTGTGTTTATATGAAAAAACATGAGCAGAATTTTCATTTCGCACGATGCCATTGGCTCAGTGTTTGTGGCCCCGAAGAGGTGTTTGAAATGCCAAGCCTATCGAGAGTGATATGTATTCCGCTGTTGTTCTCAAGAAGGCCACATACACACTGCAGTTAGATACAGTTGTCGCTGTTTTAAGATGCTTCACTGCAGTATTAGTGAAGAATACGTTGAGACATTTCGGTAACATTTACATTATAAAGGAGAAGTGACATGCTGCAGCGGAAGGGCCCATGAACATGTTGACTTGTGTTCAACAAGGTCCATTTGTTAAAAACCGAGATGCGTAACACTCCCCGTAGAGACAAAGGCTTTAGAAAGATTCTGGTAAATATTCAACCTATCGCCATCATTAGATCACGAGTTATTTATTGGCCAATCGCCTGTAAAATCCCGGGCATCAGCGCGTATATTCCAGGCTTTATATGCTGTATCCGTCTTGTGAAAATGTGAACCCCAAGACTTTTCCAAGACCTCGATTTGACACTACAAGTGATCATGATGTATATCAGAGTGGAAGAAACTGTGTTATACTTCTCATTTAACCATAGCGAGTTAAATGGCATTATATTTTCTATTTTGATTCTGAGTATGTACAATCTCTGAGCTCAAACCCATGACTCTGGCGTTGACAGCAACATACGGAAGAAAGGTTGTTGGAATTATTTAACATGTAAATCGGTTTTTAACATATTTTTAACATAACTTTTTTCCAATTTAACGCAATTGGGTTAAAACAACTGATTTGTTGTTATCAATTTAATCAAGCGGAACCAATTAACCTTTTTTTAGTGTACTGACATTATACATATTCATACATACAGTTGCTCTTTATGCCTCATACCAAAGCTGTTAGTAAAGTTTTGCCATTTGCCATGGTGAGAGATAACAATGCATTCTACTACCACTTAAAAACAAGATCATATATAAATAATAGGGCGAAAATAAACTATATATACTATAATATGTTTGCGATTATAATTCTTTTGACAATGCTTTTAATTGTCGAACCTACAGTAAGATCTGCAGGTATGTAACTTAACCTTTATATATGTGATAAAATTATAAAAATTTAATGTTTCTTTGTCATAAAAATATGACAGAGTATTGTGATTTATATAAGATGCTATTCCGCCCTTCTAGAAAAGACACATGGAATTTACATGTGCGAAAAAACAAAAAACACTTTTGTATGAATTCCGATAATTCCACGAATGAAATCCCATGAGATCACATGGATCACAAATGCAACGGGTGGTGAGATTTCTTTATATGTGATCACATGTTTTTCACATGTCCAGATATTGTACTGGATCCCATGGGTTTGCACATGTCATCCCCTGGGTTTCAATTGGAAATTAAAATGGGATCCACAGAAAAGTAATCCAGAACCACACACTTCACACGTACATTTGCACAGGCAAAACAGATGTTGTAGACATGTGAACACCTATGAGTAACATGTGAAATTCGCGTGCCTTTTCTGTATCAAAAAACCTAAGAACATAAGACATTTTTTGATGAAAGGCCGCATGACGAAAATCGGAGCTGTGATTCATTCACAATACAGCGCAGCCTCATGGGCCTTATTGCTTTCATAAAACCATTCCCATTCAAAAAAAATATATTAATATTAATTTTTCCTTATAAGGTTTACAGTTTTCATTTGAGAGGAAGTCTCACGCTGTTTCATGCATTAAAAGTGCTTTAGTCTGATACACATGCTGAGATGTCATTATCAATGTGGTCCACCTGCTTAAAACCAAGTTAGACGGAAGACGTAGTATTTCCGTGCTCAGCACTACAACTTGTTTGGGAAGGTTATTTTTAAATCTGCAACTTTACATGATCAGAAAGTATAAATGCCCATAAAATTCCACCCACGCACCAACAGAGAGAGCAGAGGATCACGACCATCACGCTCTACATTCTAGGCCCTCGTGAGGAGAGGGCTTCATCCTGGAGATATGAATAATGCGATTCTACATTACAGATAAGCACTATTAACATAAGAGTGTCATACATGCACAGTACATGTGCTGACTAATTGATAAGTGAGTTAAAATGATTGTGTAACAGATAATGCAGATTTGATCAAATGTGTCAATGCTTTGATTTGGAACTGAACGCGGAATATTTTGGAAATGAAAGCTGTTTAAATGCATTTGCTCTTTATTCACTTTTACTTTTATTGAAGCACTTCTATTTTAACCCAACTGTAAACTGAGACTAATAAAAAACAAAACATCATGAACATTTCTAACTATTTTATTAGGTGGTAAATTTGTCTGAATCTTTTTTGTGATATAATATTTAGGGGTGGGGCTTCATTCATTTTTTTTCGAATAATTGACGCAGGAACGACTCACAAATTCATACAAATATCTCATTCAAACAGGTATGAAGAATGTTCAAAGAATATGTGTATATCCCTTGAGTTTATTTTACACCTACACTGTTCACAAACTAACAATTCAACAACTGAACCATATAGCGTGAGCACATCAATTGTGAACTTTGGCCTTACATTACATGTCATTTCCTTGTATAGAGTTGGTATTTAAAGGCACAACTGACCTTAAAATAAGTTTTAAGCAGCTTAAGCTTTAATTGGGATTACAGGCACTCCTTTCTCCTGGTTTAGGTCATATCTATTGGACGCACTCAGCAATGTCATTTAAAAAGTTTCTAATAAAGGACATCTACAGTCACAACCAGTGTTCCACATGGTTCTGTTTTGGGCCCGCTTCTTTTTATTATCTATGTGCTTCCTCTTGGTTATATTTTAATAAATAAAGTATAAATATTCATTGTTATGCAGAGTGTGTTTTGCAGAGGTTTTAAAACAAGCCTTCATGTATTACTACAGGCCCTGTGCAGGTTTCTCTTTGTGAGGTTTGGTTATCTGTGGCTTTTTTCAGATGTTTTAACAATTTATAACTAACCTTAACAACTCTTTTTGTAATAACGATCTCCAGTGTTTTAAGTCACTCACAAATGTTTTGAAAGTTCAACAATATAAATTTATCATTTTTAAACTATTATCTGTTTAAATCCTTGTGCAACACATTGCATTGAACCCCTTTCCTCTTTCAAATGTGTGATATGCTTTATATTGTGGAACAACCTCTTAAGGTGGATTTTCCGTTTACCTAAGCAGATCTTGGAAACTATTGACAAACATTGATGCCAGTTTCTATAAAAAATGTTAGGAAATAAAGAAGGTTGAAATTATTTACATTCTATCGATATGTCACTTTCATAGTAATTTGGAACGCAGTGTGAAACAAATGGAAAAACGGCAATCATATTATAAACAAAAACACATGTTATATTTGGTCTGAGTTTTGATTCATTATATGTTGAGCAACTTCTTTAAGTCTCCTTCTGAGATGCATCTCTTCGTCTATCTGTTCTGCACTCATTTCGGCTGCTTTTATAAATATGAAATACGTTTTATTTAATTTACTTTCATTAGCAGCTTTGTCATGCAAGTCAATTTAAGTGTGTTTAATTATATATTTGTGTATTAAATTTATTTCAGATATTAAGGCATATACTTTCAGATTGAAAGTTTTAAAAATAGTGAAAAACTTTTGACAAATAACTACAGAAATATTTCAATAAAAGTTTGTTGATAAGCCGTTTGGGTCACAATTAACTTCAATAATGGTATATTGTCCTTCTAGTCAATCTTTTAGTTTCCTTTCTTTGTGTTCAGCACAAGAAAGATATGTGTACAACTGCAAGATGAGCAAATGATGATAAATGTTCATTCTGCGTGATGTGTTCCTTCTACAAAAAAGTTTGCTGAAACCGCACACAGTGACTCTGTATTCCATTCACACACAGAACAATAAATCCCCTCTTTTATAAATGTGGTTGTCACTCCCAAAATTTTGCAGTGTGTACACAGGCGAAAGGAGTGATAGATGTGCAGATACACTGTGACAAGAGATATCCCATAGGCACTTTTGCCAGTCAACAGCCCATAGAATGAGACAATTATGCATGAGGGGATTATATATGTGAGGATTTATGTACTTATTATAGCTGTCAGAAATGTAATAGTGTTGATATTGGGTTTCATTAGCCGTTCAGCCTGGGTAAAGAAGACTAGCTAAGCTTGTAATATTTGAGATAGGAAGGATGCAATTAGAACTGGACCAAACGACGTGAGAAAAATTCAATTCAAGATGCTGACCGATGTGACAGATGAATAAGGCCTTATAGAGAGAGGGAATATAAAGACATGGACCCGAGAGAGAGGACGACACATAAGAAAACATGCTCAAATACATACAAATTCCTTACATCGCAGAACACCGTTAATAGAGTAAATTCAGTCGATCGACAATAAGTACAGAATACACATAAATTGTTATTTAAGTTATGTTCAAGTTTAACGTTTAGGAAACAAAATGATTTAAATATGTGCACGTTTCATGTTTTTATTTAGTATCTTTTTATAATGACCTAAAATTTATCTTTAACAGGAAGATATTTAGTTAACAGAGCTTGACAGAAATTCAACTCACGACCAGCAAAGACGAAGCTTTCTGAATATGGGACAAATATTTTCATATAATGTCGTCATACTTCACATTAAATATGACACAAACATTTTCATATAAGTTGAATAAGCATTTTATATTTTGCCAAAGGGTACGGGGGTATTGCCCAGAATTTTCTTAGGCCCCATCAAAATGTCCAGCTTCCAGTTGAAAAATGTAACCATATACTTATTTGTTTTATGTATTACATAATTATCTAGTAAGTTAATCGAAGAGTTGTTAAATGTGTATGCATGTATGCTTTTCCCCAAAAAATTATATATGTGCAAAACATGTTCTTCCAGCAAAGCACTTGCCAGGCCTGCATTTAACAAAACTTTTTACAATTAAATCCAAATAAATGCATGCGCACCACTGCAGATCTCAGCTGTCTTACCTGCCGTCGTATTGCGTGAGACCGCGGTGAGAGGAAAAGACCAGAGAAGAATCAATAGGACAAACGAGAAGGCCATTCTTCCACCTACAGAATAAGAGAGAGAGAGACAGAGAGAAAGGTTCGGCATTATAAGCAGAGACCGACCAAAGTGTGAAACCGTAGGGTGGAGGGTGATTGTTTAAAAGGTGCGAGAGAGGTTTCTGAAGGATGAGAAGAGAGAGGAGGCGGGAGGGTTGAAGGCACGGAACGAGAGATCAGAAACGGCACTCGTGAACGGACGGCCCTCATGAAATCTCTGAACAGCTGATCTCCTCTTCAAGATTCACAGTTAGTCTACCACAACCGACCAAATGAGTCACTCGCGGCAGGGTGCCTTTCCTTACTCAGCCCATCCTGCTTACTATCGGCATCAAGGTGCGAGCACTGCCTGTTCGGCCCCCATAAATATTCCCTTTCCACCTAACTGCTTTCTGACTAAGATGCCCCTGCCAGCAGTGGTCGCGTGTGGATGGGGGTGGCATCCACACATTTGACAACATTACTTTTGGTCATATTGGGTTTTTTCAAAGACGATGCCAGTATGGTAACATGAGGGTGAAGTGGACGGTTAAGTACAGGCAGGTGGAAAATGAAAGCTTTAAAAATGAATCATGACATCAAAATAGTGAAAGGCTTACTTAAAAGTACTAGATTAAAGTACTAAGTCAAGACCAAAAGCAGCACTTACTTTAAGTTCATCTGAAAGATCCACATAGATGTAACCCCTTAAAAATTAAAGAATGTTTTTTAAAAATATCCTGTCCGTCCTCATATAAAACCCCTATCACATTTGCAATGATATTCTTAAATGATATCTGATATTATAATATATGTAATAAAACATATTTTTACAAGTTCTTTGCAATCATCTCTTTAATGTTGTAGTTATTCATTTTTACAGTATTTTGATGACATTATTGTCAAAATGTACTTAATTTCATCCAAAAATGTATCAGAATGCAAACCATTTTCTAATTCACCCTCACATTTATGATATTAATCTGCTGTTAAAGTTATAGTTCTGGCCAAAATGAAAATTGTCATCATTAAATCGTTCTCTGCTCATGTCACACCTGTATGACATTGTTTCTCCCGCAGAACAAAACAGAAGATATTTGGAAGAATGTTGCTCATGGGCACCCACGAATTTGTGTCTGTACAATAGTAGTGAATGGGTGCCACCAACTTTTTCAAACTTTTCAACTGTTTTCTGTTCTGCTAAATAAAGAAAGTCCAACACTGAAATGACAAGTGGGTGAGTAAATCATGACATTTTTGTGTTGACTCAAACTAAGGATTATCCCTGCAGCTATATACTTTGAGTGTAAGACAAACACAAGAACAAAACCAAATGCATTCAAAACCAGGACAAGAAGGAAGATTTCAGTTCAATTTGGTGGGAAATAAATATTGTTGAAAATATTTGGGATAATGTAGTGATGCGAGGGAACTTCGGTGAATGAATATCTAAATGCCAAAAAATTTATATTATGGCTTTGTGGGCAAAAAACATGAACACATGTATCTCAAGTTTTTTTAACATTACATATTGCTTATAACGTATTGTCACTTAACACTTCTCCAAAATTCCATGATCAAACTATTAACAATTTAAAATGGAAAAAATATATTTGCATAAACTAGAAATTGGGCTTATTTAGTCTTAAGCGCTACAAGTACACTTACAAGTACACTTCTCGCACCTTGATTTAAGTACACTTCCATGATAATGTAAACATTTAAATACTTGAAATTTCCATAAACATACTTATAAAATAAACCATCAAATCTACATCTGTTTCATAAATGGAAGTGAAAACACGAAAAGTGACCATTAGAAAACAGAGATTAAAGCCTAAACAAAATTATGCCACAATCAAGTATTGAGACCCATTCTGATGGCCAAACCAGTGAAACATGACATACATCTGTGTCCAGTCTGTTCGGACACCTGTGGGAACTCCAGGGAATACATCCGCTATAAATAAGCCTTTCACATATGTGAGAAACAGTACAGTTCATTGTGTACTTGCAGGATCAAAACGCCACGAGCGTGTCATTTTATACTGCACCTGCCATGAAAACACAAAGACACATTGTGAGTTTGATCAAATAAACAACGCATGATGTTGCACGTCCTAAACAAAGGCACCCGGCCAACCGCCGAGTCCTAATTACGTACCCAGAAATGTTCGTTTTTATTTGCATTCGCCGAGCCTTAAATTTTGAAGGAGGTCTGACACTAAAAGTAAGATGCAATAGCAGGACATGTTCATATGCCTCTATAATGAGCGAGGAATTGCAGGGGGAGAGAGAGGCTTCAAAGAGCCGCGGAACCACGGAGAGAAATCTAGGACATAGATCGGCATACTTCGTCGGCTTCACGCCGGGAACCCGTCCCTTCGCGAACACACACGCTTTCCCCAAATCTGATTAGACAGGCAACAATCATCCAGGACTAATCTACATAAATGAATTTCATCGAAATGATGCGCTTATTTCAAATACAGGTAGCCAGACGGGAAGCCTCGACTCGACAGTTCCTGGGCCGTGGTTACAATGGAAGCAGATTATTCACGGCTTCTAACCGGTCTCAAAGGAGCTAGAATGAGTCTATGAGCAATAACACATTTCATCCCACACTATAAAAGCAGACGAGGCTTTCCTTCACGGGGTTCTCGGGGAGGTCTTAACATAAAAGACAGGTTAGGATTAACTTCAGCCGGAGAAGGTTCTCGTGAATGCCGTGAACATATGGAGGGCGGACAGGCTTGACGAAAAAAGGCCGAAGGAGAGAAAGACACAAACAGAGAGTGAAGCTTTGTTCCAGAACTGCAGCGCTTCAGCCTACGTGGGCCGGCACCTTCTGAGGGGTCATTCACGCGGGGTGAGCGCTCGTGTTACGCCTGAGCCGTTTATCACGTTGGCCTTGTAAACAATGATGTAAGATTTCGCTCCCCAGAGCGCTGCTTTTAAAAGTTAAAAATAAAGTATTTTATGCGTCAGCGAGTCGGCATCAGAACCACAGACCAATCGGAGGAATCTGGGGGCGGGATGTGCGATTCAAGTCTTTATAACAGCGTGTTTATGGGAGTTAATGTTCTAGTAAACGCACCTTCTGCTAAGCCCCGTCTAGACGTTTTTAATGCTACAATGCTTCCAAAAATGCCCCCAAGGCAACATCCCAGATGAAATGGAGCCTCATAAGTGGCAATTCAGCTCAGAGTGTCCAGCCGAGAGCTTAACAACATGAAGGACAGACTTTATTAGATTACAGAATAATGGGATGGTAGATGATGCTAAAATGATGATGTCAGTAGAAAACCCATCCCAGCATGAACATAATTGCAATGATTTTTGCTAATTTTACAGTCGTGGTTGTCGATCTCTGTGTGACACAGTACAAATGTTTTCTTAGTGATATGTTATAGCAATTATAGTTTCTTTTATTAAAATGTGGAATACGACAAGATCAAGCCACATCATGGAATTCGATTTAGTTTCCTTTGCCAAACTACATAATGCAAAGGCCAGAAAACCTAACATTAGTTCAACTAAATTGAGAAGTGAGTAAAAATCCAGATTTTTGAATGCATCATCTATTTCAACTATTATTACACGATAAAAATCCCAAACACCCTAAATCCAGAAGACATGTGGTCATGTCTTGGAGACGCTTCAAGACACCAACCTGCAAAGCTACAGTACTTTGAAAAATCTCTTCAAAGTATACTGCATAATAAAATTCTTACTGAATTATTTCAAATAATGACCAAATAAGACTTTAGCACTTTTGCGATGACAGTCCCATTATATCACAAAGTCATTTCGTGGGAAAATATTTCATAAAAATTTGAAATCAGCAAGCCATCTTATACTTGTGCAGAATTTCTAGTTAAGATGAAGGACCCATCATTAAAAGCAGCAGCATCTAAAAGGTGAGGTTAGGAATTGAGAATAGAATCATGATGGGTAAAATCTAAGTAAGGGAGGACCCGTGGTGTATGTGGATAAAAATAACTCCTTCTAAGATAATAACATTCTGTAAAGGTTTATTGTGTCTGGTCTTTACACACATCCTAAGACTTAAGGTAAATTTTTTTGAATAGGTCTTACAAAATATGACACAATAGACCTTTAACAATTATTTTGTTGTCAATCAGTCACATGGGGTACTTGATTAAATGAACAACATAAACCAATCTATAAAAACAAAATATTCATGAATATATTAAAATTAATTAGTTTTGCTTAATTTAGTTGCACACAACATTTTTTATTAAATGAACAAAACTTTTCGAAAAATATATTAATTTAAATGCTACAAAAGAGTTTTTAAAGTGTAATACAGATGTCTATTTTTGTTTTTAGTAATAATATTTTGTCCTGCCATTATGGAAAGACTTTTGCATTATTGGACACTTACGTCTACTTAATTTCCAATTGTGCACATTGTGTTATAGATAAATTCAAATGTATTATTTTTTGTTTTATGTATTTATAGTATGAAAATGTCTATAATTGGTATAGTATCAGTATATATATATATATATATATATATATATATATATATATATATATATATATATATATATATATATATATATATATATATATATATATATATATATATATATATATATATATATAGTAATATTGGAAAATAAAAGGAAATGAAAGTTTATATATGAAATTAGATGTATTATGATCTATACGTATGACATTGTTGCAAATTTTCCATAAAATACATCAGTGATACTATATACGTTTTTTTAGTAAACAAAATGTTATAGTTTTATTGAGTTCAATTTTATTTCCGAAGTACTCCAGAAACAATAAAACAAATACAATCGTCCGCGGGATGGTCAACAGACTCTTGTATTCACAGCATGTGCATGTGTGTTTTAAAAATGATCACATGATGAATGATAAACGGGCATATCCATACATGCCAGATGTCGACAATTTATGCAAGATGGCAATTCTACGATACCTGTCTATAATATCTGAAATATTCCACGAATATTACTACTACAGTGGCATCACCACCCAACTCTTAAAGCTACACGATTGTCTATCATTTGCTGGACAAACAGATAGTCTTAGGGTGATCAGACAATCAAAGCATTGTTCCGATAACACAACAGAACAACACCGTTAACTCTTTTCAAAGGTTTCGATCTACGAGTGGCTCACGAGCCTTGAACACATTGAGCCGAGGGTATTAAGATTGAAAAATCTCCACCTTTAGAATGTTGCGTGGTAGACAGATCACCAGGCTTTGGAACAGAGAGAGAGAGAGTCTGATTCAGGCAACTGTGCCTGAGGAGCGTTTGAGTTGTGTCTACTGCTTTGTTATGTAAAAGTGAAGTTAATGTAAAGTGTTTGCTGCAGTGCAGGGAGAACACACACAAACAAACACACAATCCCACGGTGGCATGGAGACGAGGCCTCCACCCGAGGACAACTGACCACACAGTGGCAAGCTCTCTCTCTCTTCTCTCTCTTCCCTCTTTAACATATTGTCTCCCTCTCATTTTTATCCAGGCCATTGTGCTTTTACTGCATCCTCATAAAATCCCCGCCACTTTCTCGCTCCTCGCTCTTCTTTTATCTCTCCACGGCGCAATTACTCTCATTCTCTCCTCCTCCATCTTTCTAACTGGCTTGTCTGATGAAAACAGCAAATCTTTCACTCAAACGTTTCTCACACCATCTTCTCATTACACGCAGTCTGAATGCTATACGCCACGCTAAGATCGCCTCTATAAAACACGGCTCACTGCCAGCCGGAGATATCAGCGTGAGGCATTCACGGTTCCCTGTACCGATAACCAGATTTAACGTCTTCTTATACTTCTGCATCAATAATATCTGTAGTGTCTTCAATGATGTCGCTTGCAGAACGAGGCGGGGCTAAATATTGGGGCGGGACTACATAAGTTGCTCCGCCCCGTCTTGTCTGATTGGTTACAAGGCAGCGGCCTCGACACCAAAAACTCAAACAGGTTACACCAGGTTACCAACGATTGAGTTCTTGCGATGCAGTCCCGACTTTGTTTATTAATATAAATAGTGTTGCTCGAAACTAAATACGATAAAATATTTTACTTTTTAGAAAAGCTTGTTAGGGTATGTTAGTTTGGGAGTAACAATCGTTCTACATCCTTTACACAAACAAACAATGCTGATAATTACTTTATATATAACTATGGGTTTACTTCATATAATAAAGTTGAAATATATGATTTAATTTATCAATTAAGCTTTTGTAGGCTACGTATAAGATGTAGTTAAATGGTGTTTAAAAATCCGTACTTAAAACAACGTCGTTGTTTACAGTTTTGTTTCTTCTTACATATAGTCATTTTATTTTTGGGTCGTATTTTTATGTTATAATTTAATAATCGTTATTACAATTTATTTATTTGTAAATTATTTCTAGAACTGTTGTCTATTGTTACTCATGTTGGGTGTTGTGCTTTTAAGTATTTGGGTTTTGCGTGATCTTTAAGGCTTTTAATAACGTCAAAAATAACATATAACAACTTTCAAAGGCCGGGTCTACGATTTCTGGAAGTCAATGCTGACATTCGAAATCATCCAAACACGCCTCTACATCACATCACTTGAACTTTTTTGGATAGCTCCGCCCCTTGAATATGTCATCTGTCGCTCTGGGCCAATGTTCCTCTCCGCTTTAAGATACGACACGCCCCTTGCTGCTGATTGGTTGCGCGATTGTTTTTCGGACAACGTTTTCTAAAGCGTTTTTGAAAAATCGATGACCCTGCCTTTAATTTGTTCCCAGTCACAGTTCCAGTGATTGCATAAACCCTACTAATGCAATTCTAGAAATTTTGCGATAAAGCCTTGCCTAGCATAATGCAATTATTCAATTTAAACTAAGTGATTCGGCTCATAATCGCAGCAAGCATGATCACATTTTAATCGCAATATCCAGGCATGTAAATATTTGAATCGCATATATACTTCTCTGATCAAGATGCTGTACTGCATCATAACTGAATAACAGCATACTTACTTACATACATATTTCTGTATATTCATCACCACGTCGAATTACCATAAAATATGTCTACATACTAGTATTTTGCAATTTATGCAAATATATGTTGAAATAGCTAGTAACGCATAGCTACTGTTTCTGAGATCATAATTTGTGTTGTGTTTCCTATCTAATAATTGGTCTTATAAAACGAACAAGTTTTAGAACCACTGGAGAGTTCGGCTGAATAAGGGCAGATCTGAAATCAGCAAAAAGTCCAAACTTGGAACGCAGGCTAGACCAAGAAACCGATCTGAATATTCGAGGGGTAGGTGTTGTTGTCAAGTCTATGGCGGCCGGGACTTTGACGGACACAATCGCATACACATGCAAATTCATTCAGATGCATTCGAAAAATGACAGGTGGCAATCTCCGTACGGCTACAGAAGGGAAAGCGAGGCCCTTTTCGACTGAAACCCAGGCCGAAAACGGCCTAATTCTGTTGCCAGGCAACCATTCACGTACCCTTTTTCCGCTCACTCTTTGACTGCTGTCAGACTTTCTTGATGTTTTAACCCCTGGTGACACACCGTCTATAGCCCTCGCCTCTACAAACCAACTATCTCACCCATCAGACTGCGGAGGTGAAGAGAGAGGTGAATGCCTGTGCCGCAGCTTATCATCAGTGCCTTATCTAGCATAAATGTGTGGATAGGCAGTTCGCGCCCTGACAGCTAATAATACACACCATAGAAATCGCATAAGTTATTGTAAATTAGCACAAAGTGACAAGCTTACAGTAGGCCTGGTTAAAAGGCACGCTTTGTCCGATTTGCAAAAATTGTATTCTTAGTGCTCATACCCTGAAAGTCTTTACAAATACCTTAGCAAACACTCATATTTATAGGGTATAAGCATTCTACACTCATTTTGTCCACGGCAAAATGTTTATGACATCATTCTGCACTCTAGTTTCTCATTAAGCTTTTTTGACCAATAAAACTCTTTCTAAAGTCTACAGGATTTAGAGTCCACCTCTGTTGGCTATTTTAAAATAGCAAGAGCCACCCAATGGATGTTTCTCAATCTAGGCACCAATGTACGGGACTATATTATAGACCCATTAATAGTCAGTATTTGCTCCAATAATATTCAAGTTATATGCATTTAACCTTAAGGAATAAGTTTATGCCAACTGATGTAATAATAACCTTCTAACCTTCTAGACGGTTTATAACCGTATCAAAAACTTCAAACGTTCCAGACTCAAATTGCGCTGAACAAACATTACATATTACATTCATAACAAATTTTTTAAGGAATAAATTTAAGGGCCGATAAAATACAATACAAATTTAAAAAAGTGCGGTTGTGTTAGTGTTAACATCTTGTGCCGTGATCAATAGGGTTTGTTTCACAGCATTCATAAAGTCAAGAGTATTATGGGCTATAAGTGTCTGTTTCTGGTTTTGTTGTTCCTGCGTTGCCAGTGTGTAAATCTCAATCCCCAATCTCAAGAGCGGCTCGCACGACAGACGCTACAGGAATTTAACCTTCTTATCACTCACAAGACGGTGGTGAGTAAATCTATTTGTGTGTATCAAGAATATTTTTCAGATGAATTGAAATAATCTGAGCCTTTTTTGTGATTTGGCGATTTAACCGGTGTTTACATCATATTGTTAATAAATTCTTTTTGAATATTTGTATTTATATTTGCAATTATTGAATGTGGGGATTCAGAAGTACTTTAACGTTCCTGAAATAAAAATCATGCATTTTATCGATTAAATATACTAAAGGCATTGTTTAACATTTTCCATGCCCATTTACATTTTTCATGATGATGTCAGGATAAACTACTATGTTTGTGTTTACTGGGCCGTATTTTATGTCTATTTGATTATCATGTACCAAGCCTGGGACACATAAGAAAGCACATTTGAAGTAACCTTTAAAATGAAACTTTAATACAAAATTGATAAAGACACAATTTGTCTCACCGCAAACAACATTTGCCACCCCGTGTTGTAAATGCAGGGCCTTCTTGTCACTTTACGGGAAAAGCACATTGAAAGATACAAGACTGTCACTGGCCTCTTTTCTCCATCGACCCGTTCACTGACTGATACCGGCAGACTGATGTAAATCAGGGTGGAAAGAGAACAGAAACCCCACCGGGTGAGTGTGAATGTGTTTTTTAATAAGGGACACATATCCTCTCGGGGCTTCCTCTCCGTACAGTCACCGGAAATAAACCACGAGCGTGGTAAACTCTTCATTTCGCCGTGACACATCCCATGCAAGCCGGTAATGCGGCTAAATCTGCGGGATTCAAAGGGAAGTTCAAAGATGTCAATTCTAATTCCTCCAAAATCACGGGAGATATCTGAGTTTGGAATCTCGGCTGGTGGAGTACGTGACCAGACGTCAGGGGATGTAATTCAAGCTGGCAGAACGTGAAGCCAATAAGCCTGAGCACATCACACAGTCAATAATCATTCAGAGACCGAACAGTACTGATGCTGTATACATATACAGCATGTTATATTACTATTGGATGTGGATTTCCAGAACTTATCCAGTTCAAACAGATCCAATGACCTCACAACCCTAATGTAAACATGCCAATGATGTGTGTTAGTAAATGCTCATCAAAAATAGACCGTTTTATGAATATAGACAGTTTCAAAGCAACACCATAATAAATTATTACTACATATGAGTACTTGTGTGCCCAAACTTGTGCGTAGATTATTTATGATAACAGAAAAAAAGACTTTTTACTTATAAGCTAAAGTACATTACTTCAGCTTATAAGTAAAATGTATGTCTCGTCAGTATTATTTAGGGTTACCAATCCAAGAACCGTTACTTAAATGCAAAGTTACAAGATGAAAAAAATGACGTAACTATAATAAAAGGTTATTTAAGATAATCTAATATTAATATGATTTGAATATAATATACTGCCGAAATCATCTGTAAAGGGACCAATCCCCAAAAACAAAGGTTATGATTTAATTTTTCTTACTTTCATTACATTCCTTATCCGAATTCTTCATTTTCCTTATTTTATTTCTTGTCAAATGGTGGAGATAAGAGAATGCTGATTCTGCTCTCTCACAAGAAAAAGAAATTACACATAAGACCCCTTAAATATCCACTCTTTTCTATTATATGTTAATGAGAAGATAAGGGAGAGATTAAATTCAGAGCAGGTGCAAACTTTTGCTATAGTTTGTTGCATCCTACATATTTATCCAGAGATAAAACACAGAAATCTTACAAATTTCTTGTTAGAGTTTTAGACCTCTCAAGAAGTTTCAAAATTAGCACATATTTGTCAAGAATGCAAATCAAAAGTCATTATTGAAGATTTCGATATGAACACAAACATTTCTCATCAGTTTGCCCCGAATCATGATTATTTACCCCTACATTGTATATGCATTTTACGCCTTCATATTCTTCTACATGTATGAGTGTATTTTAACCTGTTAAACTGAACAATAAGGTTTTTAGCATGTATTATTTTTGCAGGCTTTCAACATTAACATTTAAGAAAACAATTGAAAATTATGATGCATCATTTGAAAATGAAAAGTCAACTTATTTTTACAATGAATACAATGGACTGAGTATTGAGAGGTCAACAGTTATTCTCAATTTTATTTCTACTTGGAGCAATTCAAGAAAAACATCATGTTGAAATTTAAATGGAACAACTGGAAAATCCATCAAATCTCCAGAGCTATGAAAGAACAACTTTAATAACCAAATCATTTTTCTCTTGGTACTCGATGTAACACGAGCACTAATGGAGAAATGGAACAAATGGATGTCAAGCTCCAGAATGTACAAAGGCGTTGTTAAGGTGTCCATATAGCTACCGTGCCAAATACACAAGCAAACTCAACCTTTATTTAAACTCTAAACCCAACATAGGGTCAAAAAAGGACAAACCCAAAACTTGGGTAAAACAACCAAGAAAGCCCCCTAAGCATGGGTTAATTTATAACCCAACGGTTTGGATTGTCCAAATTTGACCCGGCATATTTGTATAGTGTATAAATGATGAAAACATATCATTTACATATGCAAACATATTACAAAAGATAACTCACTTCTTTTCTAACTACTCACTCTATTAAAAAAAAAAAAAAATTATTTTGTAACTTCTCTCTCTGTGTAACTTGGTAGCATTGTTGTAGCACTTGTTCACCTATTGTTGTATCGGCTATTTACCGCTTCATTGTCACCTCGACTGTTGTAAGTCGCTTTGGATAAAAGTGTCTGCTAAATGCCTAAGTGTAAATGTAAATGTACTGAAAAACGACTCTACCAAGAGCTTACCATTAAGCTCTCTGATCTCCTAAAATCATCAAGGCTCACTTACAACTGAGGTCCAAAAACACATTCTCATTCTCATCTATACAGACAACACGGGGCGTTTCCTACTCAACAAATGACACCATCACTAACGTACCTTGTACGTATCGCGCACTTATTTTTAGAAAGCCGTTCGACTGAGTCATCAAAAAATTGACAATATTTTTGTGACTGAGACGGGGAGGAAAATCTGCTCCGAAACACATGGTACCGCTCACAGGCTGCCAAAAAAAACGACTTTTTTTTTTTGCTCGGAGGACGCAAAGCTCACAGACACGCTAGGAAACGGCAAGACACATACACGGACTCCCATCGAGTCGCACAAGTGAAGCGCACCAGGATGCATGCGATCCCATGCTGAGATACACGCCTACAGAGATCACAGACAAGGAGGATTCAAAGAGAGACAGAGGGAGAAGATGCAATGTTGTCACTCCAAAATCCATCCCATGATGCATCGGTGTGAGGTGTAACAGACGGCTTATTGATAGTATATCTCAAAGACTGAAGCCTGGATCTTCACATTAGCATACGCACACTGACATCTCTTTTCTCCGCTCTTGACAATGCCGACAATTCACTTCATTCATAGTGTAACAACTGCACACTTGAGCTTTATTCGAGGGGGAATTTGTGTTTCAAAGTCGTACTTTGTGATTTCAACCCCATCCGTATCAAATGGGCCTTTGTTTTTTATGACACGAGCTTATGGAGCAAATCACATCTAGTCCTCTGAGAAATCCGCCCGGAAAGAAAACTCGCAGATTTATTAAAAATCTCCAATTCTTCTAGACATCAATGAGATGAAACGGAGAGCAAATGAAAGCTTGGCATAGGTCTTCTGTCTTAGACTGTAGTTCTCATGAGACAAAGACACAGAGATCTCACAAATGTCTCAATTAGAATTTCAGAAAACAGTGTCAACAATGTTGCAAACTGTGCACAGGTCAGCAAACAAAAGTCGAGATTTTGTAAGATCTTAATATAAACGTTTCTCATCGGATTTACCAAAACCACGATGATTTTACCTCTACGATCTTCATTTATTTCACACCTCCATACACAACAAATGTATTTCTCCAAGGAGAAATTTGAGAAAACGGCACTGCTATTTTTTGTTTTACTTGGGTTACGTGGTCTGAATGCGAATGTACGATTGCAATATTTTTTATAGCTTATTCTTTATTTTGCACTTGGTGATGTGTTCAAAATGTGGTTAACAGAAATCAGTGCTGTGATTCCTGGAGGTTTTCGAGATACGGTACAGTATATATGTGTATCAGACATGTACTTTACACAACACATTAAACACACAGGTACATTATAGGGCGTTAGGGTTGAGTTAAGGGCCGAAGCCCCAAATGTTTATTATCATGCCCTGTCCCAATAACTAACGGGCTGTTCATAATTTGCATCTTTTATGTGGCATGTTCGTTATTTTAAGTGTAGAAGGGACGTGTGGTGCAACACACTCTTTTTCCCCGGATATGCACGCGCTTTAAATCCATTTATTCTTTGCCGGAACCTTCTTGTCCTAACGGCGAACGTGGCTCGCAGTTGCTTAGCAACGGCAGACGCCACTACAACCCAAGACCTGAGTGCTTTGAAATAAGAAAGTGGCACAGCGCGCATTTTGTATGCGTTTAAGACGTATAATTATGTATTTGAACACATGCGGACTCTGGGCTAAGCCCCAGATGTTCACACACTCTGGTACTGAAATTGTAGCCACACTGAATATGACAAACTGTTAGTCTTGACCCTGGACTTAAGAATCAGCATTGATTATGCACAGATATACTAAAATGAAGAATGTTTTGGGAATATCATCACAGATATAGGGCTGACCAGATCATGGACACAATGAAACCATGAATCTACTACCAATATATATGAAGACTGCTGTGTGTCTTATCTGATTCTTTTTAAGTATTTAAAGAATGTGATATAGATATTGTCAAGAAGGGACTTAAATACCTCCTTACATAGACATGACACTGCTGCAACGATAAGAAAATATGTCAATGTAAAAATCATTAATAAGAATGAAAATCATATAAAAGCAGTGCCTCTTCGTTAAAGGGGAATTTGCTGGAAAAAAAGCTTATAAATATTTAATGATACAATATGCTACATTCCATAGAATCACGATGCCAAGCTGCGGAAATAAACAGTAATTTGCCATTTATTCCAGCCCTACGGTTCAGTATTTTGTCCTGAGAAGAACAGAACGGTGTTGTTGTGTCATCAATGAAAATGTTTTTCACAAATATGAAAAAAATGCCAAGGATGCTCCATGTTAACAAACCACACTGGCTCTCCGGTTTAATGACGTCAGGTTTACAGACTTTACCAAATGATGTGTGAATGACATCTCATCGATAAATTGACTGTGTGCCGTAGCTTGCGTGAACAGACTCCCGATGTGCACCACCAAATCTCTGCAGGAATGGTGTTCAAGGAACCGAATAGAACCCATGTCAGACCTCTCTTCATGAAATGACATTGGCTTCGCCAGTCGCATTGAATTAAAATGTCTCCTTATTGCCTAAGGGACCACCACCGCTTCAGCACCCAGCTATCTTCACTCCCTGATTCAAAGGTATAGGCCCTCCAGATCACCGCGCTACGCAAACGAGCAACGTCTTGTGGTGCCATCTCAAAGGCGTAAGAAATCGCTCTCTCGTAAAATGTAAATGTAACATTGTGTATTTACCATTAATTTACCAGATTGAGTTTGAGTATATCTGTGTAAACGCTCTTACAGTTTCGAGCCTTTCCTGAACTCAACAGAAAATTTGCAGGCCGTATTTTCTATTCAGACTAACATGCTGTTCGTGATTTCTTAAAGAAATGAAAAAAATGTTTCTTGAAGGCAGAGCAAAATACACTGCACTTGAATTGTAAGGATGAATTGAGAAAGGTTGGAAACCGTGGTGAAAAACTGAACGACTGCGCGGTGAACATTTTTCACAAACATTGTAAGTGGACCATGGGGAAGAACAATATAGTGATAAAAAATGTATGATGCGACCAATTTAAACATTTATAGATCTCAGATTCCCAAGTATCACATTACATCAAGCTCAACAAATAACCAATCCGGATCCTTTCTCTGAGAGTTTTAGGTTACTTGGCCGAAGCAGAGATCAAGCTCTGCCTTGATTATTGGTTATCTAGTCCACCATAATTGCTAAGTCGGTGCTAAGGGTTCTCCGAAGGATTTGCGGTGCTTATCGCCAGCTAAACAACGGTTGGAATAGCAGCCAAAGCAGCTTAAATCAGCCAAGACCACCAAAAATACCTAAGCACGTCAGGTCAGTGTGAATAAAATTAACGGCCCTCTGCTTCTCTGTCTTCAGCAGGTGGGAAGACCTTCAACAAGGCCTTTTGAAGGAAGTCCACGATCCATCAGAGCCCCGCTGTCTGAGTTAAGAGTCCTGAGGCCGGATGTGAGGAAGACTCCATCTCCTCCGCCGCCTGGCTTTAAAAGGCCACCAGGAATGGATTGAACCTCAACTCAAATCCCCGGAGGATGAGAAAGGCTTCGGGCAGGCAGCTCTGTATTCAGAACTCTACGGCAGTGAGCGCAGCGAGGCACACAAAGGTATGAAAGCGGCAGCGTCGGGCAGCTTTAAACACCACAGCTATGCCATCAGGGCTATTGTGTGCAATGAAAATAAAGGAGCAGTCGCCACTTAAATGCACAGTGTTGTGCAGATTGGTGGAAGGGGCGTCACGAGGAGACTAACACACGCGAATGCGTGCCCAAGCCAACAAACCAAAGTGATTGCTAAGGGGAAAATACACAGTAGAAGCAAACAGCAAACTGGGCCTAATATATTCAGGGTAAAATTAAGCCTCCAGTCGCCGATAATGAGAGTTTGGATTCGAGCGACAAATGTGGGCAGCATCTCAAATAAACTCCCTTCAGATGTTTTAAACAGCACGCAGGCTGTTATAGACGGAGTACATCTGGACTAAGTCAAGCAGGATTTGCATTAGGACTCACATTTCTTTTGCAATACGAATGATTCAAAGACTTCATTAAATGATGTCATAAATGTAACGGATGCATATTCTATTAATAAAGGAGACAGCCTTAAAGTGTCAAGCATGCATTTCAACAAATGTGTAGAAATGTATAGGATTATGCTATTGTTTTTATTATGAAATACTTTGTATTTTATACAGACGTTAAAGTTGGATTTGCTTTCGCGCCACTGATGTAGGGTTAGGGGATGTAAGGCTAGATCTTATAATCGTTCATATTTGTATCGTACAAATTGATCCGAGTCAGCCACTTGGAAAAATAATGACGAATTTTTATGAGATCAGGCGGTTTATAGCTACACATTTTAACGTTCACGACATAACACGGAACCATGGTAAACCCTCCAAAACAACAAAATAGTTTTATGTGTGAAGGTTTGTGTGAAAAACAAATATATATACAAAAACCCCTTCTATAAATGAAATAATCACTTTATTTGGTAATGCAAATCATCCTTGAATATTTAAAAATCAAACGAATTTATTCAAACTAGCTATCTCGTACGCATGTTACAAACAACCATGAGACTGTATCAAACAAATATGAACCTCAACCAAAAATATTTGTACTTTTTTATTTTTTATACGTCGTTCAATGCATCGCACTTAAAATGCAGCATGTAAAATTTAAATATCCAAACAAAAAACATTGATTAGTCTTGCTTTCGGTTACTTGTGTATAATCTAATATAACTACTATAATACCACAGGCGGAAACTTCAAAACACATCAAATTCTGTTGTGTTTATTAAAAAAAGGAGCAAAAGTTATCAAAAAATGACTTTTCTTTATCACAGCGCATTGTACAACAACAATAGAATAAATGCTGTCTCCTTGATTCTTTGTGAGTTGCTTTAACTAAAAGCGTCTGCTAAATGCCTAAATGTAAATGTAATAGCCACAAATGAAAACAGCTAGCCGGGTGACTACCTCAAAATTAAAGACGTAAATGTTATTTCCAACCGCTGTAATGCCAAAGATATAACTAGTAAAACATATGCCACTGCTAGTATACCGAATGGGGAGTAATGGGACGCTCAATATGCAAAGTGTGCCCGCCTTCCAGTGAAACAAGCCAATCAACGTTGACTGACCATCATCTGGTGCGGGACCTTCAACCGGTGCTTGCCAGCCTGCGGGCATATCAAGTAACCCCGCGAAGAATGAAAGTGAATTATGATATTTGCCAGCCTCCATTTACGTACCCTTCCCAATTCAAGTAAATAGGCCCTAAACAGACTTTGTTAACGCTTTCTTGTTACAAGACCAGATTTGTGGTTTGGTCATGTGACGTTTGACGAATCTATTCCAAGTTTCCACATTTATAAGCTTAAAACACAGAACAGTTCCACTTCCACCTGAGTCCAACCCACGTGCTATTGCCAGACTTTTTTAGTTACCCGTCTCTCTTATTTACACATCAATTAAAAACTTCTTTAAACGAAAACTGTCAGTGACTCTTACATCAGCGGCGCTTTGTTTAACACCTAAACCTCGGTAATAAATCTTCCTATTAACACTGCGTCTGATGAGTTCAGCGCTGGATTTATTAGCTCAGTCTTTCTTTCCCACAGCCGCTCTGTCATTCACGCAGTTGCTATTAGAACAAGCAAATAGAACGTTCATTCAGACTGAACTACGTGTCTAATATACCTAAAATATGTGACACAAACCACATCCTATAAGTGTATGGTTGGTAAATCTGTGGCCATTAGGCATTACAGGCCTTATAAAGCAAAGTGCTGTGGTCAGCAGTGCTGTTCCAGGTCTTAGGTGTCAGTTATTCCCTCTTACACACACACTTACACAAAGAGAGAGAGAGAGTGGGATTTCTGAAGTCTCTCTCTCCTGCTGCTTCTCATCTCCATCTGGTCTTGGGTTTATCGTTGACTGCCAGCTCTCGCTCTCCCCTCCCTTTCTCTCTCCTTGGCGAATCTGGCTCAGGCCACAAACATCATTATCTTTACAAACGCACCCCTATCTAAGGCTTCAAAACCATAATGTTAGCGCAATGTGGGAGAAAACCTGCCGACAAACTCCCCGTCCGATGCCAAAGCCGGCCATTAATCACGGCCGCAGTTTCACAAAACACACAGTGAAGCCTATTATCAGCCATTTTGAGGGAATAATGCCGAACAAACGCTGGCGTCCCCATGTAAGGGCCTGATAAGAGAACACATCAGCGGCGTTCGCGTCCCAGCGGCCAGGCATACTAATGAAAGACACTAAATAAGTGACAGCCGCCGCGAAGGTGTAATTACTGCCGTTACTATTATTCATTCCTACGGTTTGTACGAATTGTTTGGTGTAACAGTGTGGATTAAATATGTGAAAATGAGTGCTGGCCTCGGCCGTGAGAATGATGGAGAAGAGCCGCGCTGCCGGATTTCTAAGAAATCAAGATCGCCGGAGGTTGATGAAAGTGATGACAAATTTCACAGATTTACATTAAAGGACATGAGATATTGAAGGAAACCAATAATGTAGACTTGGGGGTGGACAATACAACACCCTAATAACCATATGGCAACACCTTTAGGGACTTTAATTCTGTTTAATTCACACATTCTCATTTCATTGTATGTAAATATATTTGCTTGTTAGTTAAAAATACATGAATGATTTTAGATGCTTTCATGCTGTATTTTTGTTTAGCTGGTTGACATGGATCAGGAAAGTTACTTAAGTGACTAGTCTCTTTTTTAACATTGATCAAATTTCCCATGAATTTATGAAACAATGTCCATTGACGAGTTAGGCCTATCAATTTTTGGACTGTTTTATAGTGGGGCAAATTTAAATATTTTTTATGAACCGTAAATTTAATACACAAATAAATAAAGAATAAATTCTTATAGAATATTTTTAAATAAAATATTTTACGGTATATATTTTACGAGATACAGTTCTTCATCATTTACTCTCACTGTTGTCATTTTCAACCTGTTTTACTCTCTCGCTTTTCCACATAACACAAAAGAAGATATTTTGAAGAATGTTGGTAACAGTAAAACGCCGTTACCCCATCTCTTCCATTGTATGGACACAAACCCAAGCAAATTAACGGGAACTTCTATTGTTCGGTAACATTCTTCAAAGTCTCTTTTGTGTTCGGCGGATAAAAGTCATACAGGTTTAAAATGTCAAGAGGGTAAACATAGAAAAAGAGTAAATGATGAAGATCATGACAAGTTTATATCCCTAATGATACAGTAAATGTCCATTGCAGCATCCGGATTAGTGCAGTAAGTTAAGATAGGGTTGACGACGTTGAATCTCATTGGTTCTCGCAAACAACAACTAGTCATGGTACAGTCAAGAGCCAATTTGACATTTTGAAGTTCCACGGCTGATGAGTGATGAATACGAGTATGTTTTAAGAGAATTTTCATATTCAGACACTCAAGCGTTGGGTATAAAAATGGATGAATGGATCAATTTAAATCTGCATTTTTATTTAATGCTGGGTCGTATTAACCCTATATTGGGTCACGTTTAAACATTTTAAATGTCTGGCTTGTACCCTGGTGTAGAACCAAACTTACAGTACAACCTGTTATATTTATTTTGTTAAATTTGGATAAAGGCACTGCAAATTTTTTTTATAATATCAATTGTTATGTAATAATAGAACCTTTATATCAGCATTAAATCGGAAGTTGCAACATACAATTGTGGCACTCAATTATATTTATTAAAGGGGATAAGGTAGTGCTAGAAAAGAATAATAGCTTTTAATGTAATTGTTGAATTAAATGATTTCATTCCAAGCACTGTGTGTTTAATATACTCCATGTCATCCAGCTAAAGCCAGTTCAGCACTGATGGACAGTTCACTAACAGCAGCCTCATCTCTCCGCACAGAGGATGCTCAAATTGGAGCCAAAATGGCTTTTTGTAACCTGTGCACCAGATCCACCTAAATCGCAAACTGTGTCCCAGCCCTGAGCACCGTTGATAGACGGGAATCAATTTTGCCACCAAAGCCTTTCTCTGACATTGATTTTTGAATTTTATATTATAGACTCTATTTATTTCTCCCATGTCATGTTTTCGAGGTCCCAAATGCAAAAAAAAATGACTTCCCCCATAGCAAAAATCCACAAGCCGGTTTTGCCATCTTTAGAGAAGATCGAATATAATCCTGGAATACTTCTCAATGTATGCCTTTACAATGTCTATCATACGACGGGCCAAAAATCAATGTCCCATATGGAAATAGATTTTCGCTATTCTGAAAGGGTTTTTTCAGTCCTATCTACAAATTGCAGACACGAGGTCTGGGGAAGAGTAAGAACAGGAAATGGCTCAGAGAGATTAAGACAGAAGAAATAGAGAAGGTGGTAGATGAGGGATAGACTCTGAGTGTAGATATGAATCACATTAGTATCTAAATAGCATTCGTGTCAAGCTCCAGATACAAATTACCGTCGAGAAAGGCTAAGACGCGGGCTTACGAGGTTGACCCTTTGGATTTCAAAGCACCATTGATGCGTTAAGTTGCTTCTCCTCCCTAAGGCAGGCGGGTTCAACGCTCATGCGATAGTGAGAGCTGTTTAGCATCTTATCGGCTGTGTCAAGACTCCGAACGTCACGCCGGGCGTGAGAGAACACGGAAAACAAAAGCAGCATGAGCTGAATGAACATTTTACTGTGATACAAGCGTTGAGAGACAAACTGGATGCCTTGCAGAACACCGCAAGCACTTGTTAAGACTTTATCTTCGGGTAGAAATAACTTGGAAAACGACGTTAAATAAGGTTCCGCTTGTTCCATTTTTATATTCTGTTATGATTTCCTTACCATCAAGTTACAAACTTGAATGAAAGCCTTTGTTTAGTTGGGAGCAGTAAGGGAGATATTTGAAAGAATGTAAGCAGTGAGATTTCGGGAGCCCAAATGAATACCATCCTGAAAATAACTGTACATTTTTTGTGGTGTTGACCACAAAGAAGACAATTTGAAACTTTTTTGGTTCTCCTTTGACTACCTTTTATTTCCACTTTCAATGGTGCCCCAAACACCAACTCGAATTCTTCCAAATATCCTTCTTTGTGTTCAACAAATCAAAGACATTTATACACGTCTGGAACAACTTGAGGGCTAGAAATCCATTAATTCAAAAGAATTTTCCTTTTTCTATCCCATCAAGCTTAACATTTTATTCTCCCTTTGCAACATCTCTACAACATCGATCTCTAGCTTTGCAAACTTTAAGAAACTGAGTTAAAAAGTCAAGGATCAAAAGTCATCATAGCACCCTATACATCACATTCGAACTACATTTAAACCAACGTTTGCCGTTTTCGCGCACGGATTGCATCAGGCAGGGGGCGACTTATCAATGCAACATTATGGGATGTGAACAGATGCAAACGTGGAGATATCAGTGAATCTGACGGAGACAGGGGAGAACGAGACTGGAAAATATGTGCGAGGATACACATCAAGATGAAGTATAACCGGGTTCCTCATGAGAGCCTATGTCAGCAAGTGGGCGGGAGAGTAGATGTAAAGGTGTAGGACTCATCACAACACCGCCTTTACCTCATCCTCCCGGGTCTCACATTCTGACCTCTCGTGCCACTCAAGGAAGTCCATTTACCTGCCGACTGAACACGGCAAGTCGTGATGCAGTTCAATCTGTCAACCTCCAGCAATTTTGTACGCACGCTTCATGCCGCGCTTCGACGAGAAGCCCACGACGGCTACAAACTCCAAACCAAATAGGTGAGGAACGAGTCAATTAGTCTGTCCATCAGCGGGGCTTTCCTCGCCGCTGTAATGGCCGTGTTAATCCAAGTGGCTCTTGATCTGTGAAGTTATTTCAGCTTTTCTTTACCCAGCTTGAGACAGCAGTCACGCAGGGTGGATGTCCTCTCATAACGTCCTCTCTCAGTCATCCGTCCTGTCAGTCAGCGCAGCACGCGTCTACCGCAGGAGCCGGCCTCTCGCTCGCTGTGTAAATGTGCGTGTAAGTCAAGAGCTCTGACTCACTAAAAGTGATAACTACTCTGAAGTTTGTGCCAGGCACGCTGTCAGTTGAGAAGTAAAGTCATGGGAGTGTGTCGGAGTGGGGAAAAGAGGCAGTTAGAGTAAAGATGAAATGAAAACCGACAGTACTGCGTTTTTAATGGCTATACTAGAGGCTTATTATGAATGAATAGTATTCCAAACATTAACAGTTGCCTGTAATAAAGGCCTTCCAATTTGATTGATGTTATGATGGTATAGACAAGGATAAGGATATTTTTTTGACAAAGTATTACTAAAAATGAAAATTGGGTCTTGATTTACTCATTGTCCCAAACTTGTATATATTTTTTGTCCTGTAAGCAATAAGATTTTTTGGGCACCATTGACTACAATGGTAGAAAAATCAATGGTACCCACAGCAGTTTGTTTCCCTACATTCTTCAAGATATCTCCTTTAATCTTCAACAGCACAAAAATTATATCCAATCATTTTTCCTTATATGGGAGGGAGTGGCAGACATTTTTGGGTGAACTAGTACTGTGCTTTTTTTTAAAGGCAACACATTTCAACTTCCAAGATTTCAGATGTACATCCATTTCACAATTCAACTACTTATAAGTCAAAGAACAATCATCGAAAGTCACAATTTATACAGAAATCTGTCAAATTATGAACGTCGAAACAGTTGCTCGCACTGATTTCTGTGATGGGGACTAATGTGAGTACATAGTCCGAGGCCATGATCTCATTCACAAACCACCTGAATCCAAACAAAAATGTTTGAACAGAGGTCGAATACGTTGTGGACACTTCAAACAAGCAATTAACATTCTGTGCTTTGTGCGCTTGTTTAAATCGATCGTACAACGGACAATTTAAGCATTTGGTCTGCATCTGTCTAACAGTTATTCACACGAATTCTAAATCCATCATTACATATTGCTGTGCCCGCTTTCTATCTACACGACAAAAGATTGTCTTCCATTCGCAGATCCACATGGACATGATATAAACTTTATTATTCATCATTTCTATAATGAAGAGAGTTCGTTAATTCACTCTCTGCCCTCCGGAGGTTTTATTTCGCTGATGAACACGTAAGTAGTAAGCCACGGAAATGCCAATTAACCCCATTTACGTTTCCAGACTCCACACCTGCACCGAGGCAAACACCGGCGGTATCTCAAGACATATCATCGAGAAAAACCAAAGCGAATTTACCTCACAAATCCACAGCGCCATGAAGTTGCATGGCACGATGGCGACTTATCGCCGGAAAAACTAAATCACAATTTCAAATCCAGATGCAAAGGTGAGTCACGTCGGTTTGATTGCCAATTTGCCGTACGTGTCAGCTATAAAAGAGAGCTGACAGTTAGCACTCAGATATGTGCGTCTTCAAAGCAACAAGCGGAATATAACACAGCGCTACAGAGGTGGAAATAATCGCTGCCTAAATTACAGGTGCATCAGTCAAAAAAACTACCAAATGACTTGAAATGTCAAGAAGTACAGCGCAAAGAACAATCGTCATGCAAACGGGCGCAAAAACGAGATGTCACAGAGTGGCTGCCAGTTGGCGCTGGTTGACAGAGGCAGGTAACCGCGGTAGTTAAATGCCATGCGAGTTTTCAAGAAGCGACTTGTGAGCTTCACGCGAGCGGCACTGCGGACGAATTTACAGCACGCCGGCCACTTGTTAAAGGCCTTGTGAGGCAAACCCACAGTAAGAAATGTGTCAATCTGGTAGTATGGTCTGTTGAGTCACATTTCACCCTATTAAACAGGAAAGTCGGATGATTTACATTTACATTTCTTCATTGGGCAGACACTTTTAACCAAAGCGACTTACAAGTATTATGCAGTTGCCAATCTTCAATTCAGAGCAAACGGGGTAAGATGTCTTCCTCTAAGACACTACGATCATTGTATGCTGACACTGAGATTCAAACCCTACAAG
>CM065660.1:17532198-17577198 GCA_033220385.1 Triplophysa yarkandensis | reverse complement strand
TTGCATTCATTTTTAAAAATCAGCAGAGTTGTTTGCCTTAGTATAGGAGGGGTTTGGGGTAGTCATAGATTTTGGAGCTTGTACCTGTTTGAATTACGGCAATGAATGATACCAGAATGATAATCAGACAAACAGAGAGGTCAATCAATAATCAGGCATACGCAGACTGACAGATTGATCGATCATTAGACAGACAGACGGACAGATCATCAGTCAGACAGACTGATCAATCGATAATCAGACATATATAGACTGATAGATTGATAGATCATTAGACAGACAGCCAGACAGATCATCAGACAGAGAGACTGATCAACGGGTGATCAGACATACAGTATATAGACTGACAGATTGATCGATCGTTAGAAAGATAGACAGACAGATCATCATACAGACAGACTGATCCATCCATAATCAGACATATATAGACTGATCGATGGTCGATAATCAGACAGACAGACAGACTGATCAATCGATAATCAGACATATATAGACTGATAGATTGATCGATCATTAGACAGACAGACAGACAGATCATCATACAGACAGACTGATCAATCCATAATCAGACATATATAGACTGACAGATTGATCGATAATTTGACAAACAGACTGATCATCAGACAGACAGAAAAATCTAACGATAATCAGAGTTATATACACTGACAGATTGATTTATAGTTAGACAGTTGGACAGACAGATTGAAAGAACGATAATCAGACATACAGGTAGACAAACTGACAGATGGATGATCGGACATAGAGAAAAACAGACCGACACATCAAGCGATAATGACACATACAGACCGATTGATTGATAATCAGACTTTCAGAAAGACAGATTTATTAATAATCAGACAAACAGACAGACAGATTGATAATTAGAGAGACAGACAAACTAGACATACTGAACAACAGACTAACAGATTAATCGATAATCAGAGAGAAAGGCAAACAGAATGACATAATGAAAATTGGACTGACTGACAGACATAGTAAAAGATTGATCATTGGAAATTCAGACAGACAGATCAATATTCCGACATACAGACAGACAAACGAATTAAAAATCTTACAGACTGACGGATAAATAATTAGACAGACGGATTGACACAAAGACAGACTGAAAGGTTGATCGATGATCAGATAGACAGAACTATCAATAAGATTCCATAATCAGACAGGCAGATTGATTGACAATCAGACAGACAGATAAAACTCCCAGATCGATGATCAGACAGACAAACAGACTGACAGATTGATAATCAGACAAACAGAAAGATAGACTGGCAGACTTCTTATCAGATGAATAAACAGACAGACTGAGAGATAAATAATTAGACAGACAGATTTTCGATAACCAGATAGACAGACTGACTGATCAATAATTAAACAGATGGACAGTCAGACAGACATACAGAGAGACCATTGCAGTAGTGTAAAAAGTATCGAAACAAATCTTCAGCAAAACAATATTCTTCCAACTTGTGAATTCTGTCTGGGTCATTTTTAAAACCCACACTTCAAATAAATCTTCCCTAACAAGGCCAACTGCTACAGAGAACAGAGGGATGACTTATCTGTCTCTTCCTATTTCTGGATCAATTCCACCCATCTATTTTTGTCAGTTGGCTGTCGTAATCTCACACTTTTCTTCTTCCTCAGCCCAGAACAAAGAACTGGTCAATCTATTTCAAGGTTATTCGGAGGCATGTGAGATCCGTAAAACCCCAAGTAACTCATCTGGGATGTGTTTCATCCGACCTGAGACTCGAGCTCTTGTAACAGAACAAACTCAGTTATCCTGTAATCTGTAACAGGGCGTTTGACCTGACATATGAAAGCTGTGGAGACGGTGTGTTTCAGTGACATGTCATAATTCAATAAAAAAGTGAAACAACGCATAATGCAAGACTATAAAGAAAAAGTCCCGTGTGGAGAAATCAATGTTTTTCACGTAGTGTTTTATACACGCTTTAATACAACATTGAGTCAATGTTTAATTTTTATCCATCATTCTCAATAAAACCAAAGACATGCCAAACACTGAATAAATGATCTGTGAATTGTATAAAAACATATTTTTCTTAATTAATTTTGTTAATTACAATAGTTAATAAAAATAATGTTCTGATGTGTTACCCCTCGGGTATGACAGCTGAGACGAGACCGCAAACGGTCATCATATCCGCTCTCATTCACAATCTACCATCTCTAAAGCCACGGAGAAATGATTTTCACCTACATTCTTCTCAAACCGCTTTATCCTTCATTTATCTGCCCTTTAACCATTATAATTATCGCTCTTTTACATAACAATCACTCTATGGACCCATCACATCACATTCTCTGTCTTTCAGTGGGAGGTTTTTTCCTGATATTTATAACGCTGTTAAATAATTAAGTACCAAAGACAGAGGATAATCTTCCCCTCTCGTTCTCATTTCATTACGGACGTCTCGTTCCCAACACAAAATCTGATTGATTTCAGGTAGGGCCCGGCCGATCTCTCAACCCCAGTCAAATAAGTGCCTGACATTCAGCTTAAAATAACCAAGGGACTGGGAATCCAGCATCTTTTCTCATTACAAACAATTACGAAGCTGTTTAGACACTCAGACTGAAGCTGGTAATTATCAGTTTGCTAAAGCGAGGCTGCTATTGCTCACACTTAAGATTTCACACAAACCTCTAATCTAAAGTATTACACTTAAGTGAGCACATGTCTAAAAAAGAACCTTTATATCTGCTTAAAACGAGAACGGATATTCTTGTTGAACATTGTATTTTTATTAAAGGTGCAATGTGTGATAATAAAAAGACCTATTGACCGAAATGTAAAATCATAACTATGGTTTCAGAGGTGAATAAAGATCTTACATAATAACCCGTTATGTTTTCGAATCTTAGAATAAGTTATTTCTTTCCACATACACGGCGGGTCGTCTTAGGGAAGAAAATGCCACCATGTTTCTACAATAGCCCTAAATAGACAATAAATATGCGAGAATAGTGACTGCATCTTTGTCCGGTGTCAGTCACCGTAGTGCTTCGAAAGGGAGGGTGATCACCAGATGCCGCTAAATTTTACGAACTGGGCCTTAAAAGATGGAAATTGCAAAATGTACATATGTGCACTAAAGAAGAAAAAGCTCAACGTTTTAAGATACATTGTGGATGTACTGGTTGAAAGCTTCGGATCAAATGGTAAAGAAGACATAAGGGGTGGCTTTAGAGAGAGAGGGCGCTGTTTAGTTTTCAAAGCTAACTTGATATTGCAAACCTCCTCCAAACTACTTAAACTGTTTAAAATATTTTAAAGAATGTCCATAACCAAATAATATAAGCCCCACACAGACTTCCATTTCATGGAAGTAAAAACAATAACACATTTCTTGAAATATATTCTTAAGTGTTTCACAATTGTCATCTACAGGTTTTGGAACACTACTCAAAGAAAAATAAAGCAAACAAAAACGTACTAAAGACAACATACAAGCATGGTTGGTAAATTCAAGTTTTAATTTCTACCGGTGCAATAAATTAACATTTACAGAGTAACGTATCAGTCACGTAAGGGTTATTTGTTTTTATCATACAGCAGCTTTTATATACATAGATTTTATGTGACCTATTGAATGGACAGCAGCATACTAGAATACCTCTATAGAGCATCTCTGTTCTTAACTATAGGATATTCTGAGAATAAATCTGTACAGAAGGAGGATGGTTAATAAAGGATGAATTTACAGGGTTTGTGATAAACAAAGGTACAACAACTACATATAAAAACTGGCAAATAAGGATGTAAACTTGGAGACAATACTGTACTGCCAAACAGCTACAATTTTACACGAATTCATAGTGTACCGTATATGTGCAGAATAAAGTTATTTGATCAAGCACTCTTTAGAATCATTCAGTTTTGAAGTATTATTTGAAAAATCCAGCAGGATTGACACACTTGTAAACATTTCTCTGTGCTAAGACAAAACCATCAATCCCAGACAATTCACATACAGCATTCACCAGCTGAAGAATATCATGGGCTGTTTTCACACTTAAGTTATAAACTGAGAAAGAGCATCCAGATTTTGTTTTTCGATCTTATCATTATTCAATTGTACATTGTAACCCGGATCCCTGCAATGCAATTGTTTTTATTTTCTTATTCTCTAAGTTATATTAGAAACTATACCATAATCATATGACTGTGTATCTAGCTTAATTGATTAAACATTAGGTAAGCACTGAAAAGGTTGTTTGAGGAACAAGGATCACACATATCGGAAATAATTTGCTTTAGATAAAAGCATCTTCATAAATGTATTTGGCAGATGCTTTGACATTAAAATAAAAGTTTAAACTAAAACGCTCAATTTCTGTGTGCATTTGGCAATCAATTATTTCTACATAAAACAAGCGGCGTATCGCCACAGTATCACTGTGTGCCAACATTGGATTAACATTCTTAAACTGGTTCGAAAATCTGGGGTCAGGTCTTATCCCAAGGTTTTTTCAATGTGGTTTGCTTTAAAACTGTCCAATATTCATTTATTTCCAAACAGATAAGTTAATAAATTAAAACAGCCCTCACATATATAATTCATGTATTCACCTTCACTTCGTTTCAGACCTGTATGACAATAAGTCTTCTGTGGGACACAAAGAAAGATATTTTGAAGAATGTTGGCAACCTAAAACCAATGATCTCCACTGACAATGGCTAGGTGTCCATACAAGAAATGTCATAGGTTTCCAACATTCTTCAATATATTTTCTTGCGTTCTGGAAAAGAAAAAAATTATTTTAAATTTTAAAAAGTCAAGAGGGTGAGCAAATGGTGACATTTTAGGAGTGACCTATCCATTTAACCTTTTTTTAAGTGTGAAAACACCCATTAAAAATAATATTTATGTCATTCAATAAAAGATTCGCAACATAATCCATGACATACAGTCTAGAACCAAACCAATTGTTCCAGATATTTCGCAGGAAAACAAAGAAAGCTATATCAGTATTACAAGAAAAATGCCAGTTAGACAAAATGATCCAGATGTGGGGGGATAATGCCTTTGAATTCACACACACATAAGCAGGTTAAACAGGCACACCACAGAAGAAATGCGTAATGCACTTAATATCTTCTTACAAGCAGCTCAGTTCTTAGTTTACATTAAAGATTATATTTAGTTTAGTTTTCTTAAAACGCTTATTCCTTTTTACCCGCTTGACCGAGGTGACAGCACAAGGATCAGAGAGTGTGAACCATTAATCCCAGCTGATCGGCTGAAGCCCACCCCCCGTCTCATTGTTATTCATTAATTTGCAGAGAACGTTCAGACCTCTCTGCTGTAGTGCATTATTACAACAATGACACATCAGTCAGTGTAACACTATTAATAAACTCTTCATTCCATTACTGTTACGCTCACATCCCGAAATGAATTCTAAACCTTAATCACCATCCGTGACCCACTAATGGAGTTAGTTGAACGGAGAAAATGTGTAATTCTTTTCTTTTTAAAAACCCCTTGTGGTGGAAATCAACTTTTAATTTTCAATATTCAGTGTATTAAACGTGCTTTAAGACAAACCATGTGCAAATTAAGCCTTATATTCATTTTCTCCATAAAACTGAAGTTATGGTTTAAAACTGGCCCGGTTAATGTTGTCCTAAATCTGTAACCACACACATTTACTCATTTGACCCTAGTAAGTATGTGAAGATTGCACATGCACACTGAATCTCTACACTGCTGTGTCAGCTCTCAGTTTCACTTTCAGTTTCAGCAGCATGCAGAACTGCAATGTGATCCAGTGGAGGTGGGCTAATTTGCCTATTACTTCATGAATCTGAGGTGTAGAGTTACATTCAATTTATTTTATAGCAGGAACATTTTGTAAATGTGTCATTTTGAATTTCAAAGACAAGTTTTTAGGGATACTACTATCAACCACAAGGGGACTTTAAATACTCAAATTTAAGATTTTCCCACTTCACATTTATTTTAATTAACATGCGGCTTTTAAAAGTTTGACAGAGCAACATTGGCTCAACCAATGGCGTGAATCTGGGGCGGGGCTTTCAGATTACATAAGTGTTTGACCAACTTTAAACCAGCCATTCCATCTGGTGACAAACAAATCCCATAGTCACTGTTTGTAGTAGTTGAAGGACTTTTTCATTTGTAGTCAGTCGAGAGACTCGCAGGGAAACCCGCAGGCAAGGTTTAGCTCTCCGAGAACCGGGGAGGATTACCAAGTGACTCTAATTCCTCCTTGTTTGCTCACAAACTAACACTTCTGTGGTGCTGTTTCAAAAAGCTCTCTCTCTCTTTATCCCTCTGCTGTCGTTCTGTCCCTGAGGCTTCTTTTTCTTCATCACCTTTGTCCTGCGTTGAGATGCTCGTTGCCTCTCTTGCTACTATCTTTCTATCTTCGGCCCTAAATCCTCTCTCGCTCTCTGCATCCCTTTCCTCTCCTATAATACTCCCAACATCGCTCAGATTGCCCAGGTGCTCAACAGAATCGAATTTCTCCAGGTCGGATGCGATGGTCTGCAGGCTGATGATGGACATGGAGTCTGACCCCGCCCTCTCTGCCCGCTCTCTGTGGCCCCACCCTGTCTCCCTGTGTTTTTCCACCCACTGCCTGGTCTTCTCTTGATCTGCCCAATCATTATCCATTAGCGGATTGGCCACCACCCCCCCATACGCCCCAGCCTGAATGACACTTTCGGACTCCGCCCCGACTGGGGAGCTCCGCCCCCCGCGGGCTCTGTTGCGCTCTCTGGCGGCACGGATACGGCCCCGTTGTGCGTGGATCTGCTCGCTGATTTGCTCCAGGTTGCGGAGGGCGATGGAATATCGGGTCTTCACCTTTGCCACCCGTTGCTCCAGCTGCACGACTTTGGACTTGTGTTCCTGCGCCATTATAATCACATTTAAATATAAATTCCCTTAATTCTCGAGATCATTTAAAAGTATGCCGAAAAATCGACATCAGTCAAAAGGCCGTGAAGTTGTTCACAAATGAGGTCGGTCTCAGATGCTTACCTCTAAGATGTGGTTGAACTGAGCCTTGAGCTCAAAGTAAGGCTTGGACTTGATAATGACCCTCTTGAGAGCTTTTTGCAGGGTTTGCACACGCGCTTCTGCCTCCTGACAGAGCTGAGTGACGCGCTGGTGCTCCCTCTCGCTCCTCAAACGCTCTTCTTCAGCCTCATTCACCTAAAGATTTTCAAAAATAAAATAAATAACAACTACACTATATATATTTGTATTATTTACAACAGAATTGAGTATTTTTTTACAATTTACTTTAAAAATGATCCTGTGATTTAAGATGGAAACCAATTTTGTTGTAGCAGTTCAATAACAAATAAATGTTAAAGAAATTTGTTAAAATAAGTAATGAATACCTCGATTTAAATTAAAAATGTATAAATCATAAAAATAAATAAAAAATTTGTATACGTCACAATATTCGTTTTAGTTAAATTATTTTGTTTTCATCATTATTTTTCAAAATTTAAATTAAAAATCATTTTCAATTAATCGCACAGCACTAAACTAAACAGCTTCTGAAATGAGAATATAAGGGGTGGGACTTTATTTTGGAAAGCCTGGACCATTGCTAAATAAAGCGTAAAGGCGAATGCTAAGGACCACAACATAAGGTAGGTCACATAAAGTTTCTGGGTCCAAATGAGTCTCGAAATTATATTGTACAAGTCTATTAAAATTTAACTTAAATATGGGACTTGAATAAACATTGCTTATGAACAGCTGTTTGGGTTGTAGAACTGCCTGAAATGAATAGCGGCTTGGACCGGGAAATGCTTGAATCACAACTCGAAAAGCAGATAATAAGACAATTATAGTCTTCAATAACCTCGTTCTCACGCCATTACTTGTGACAGGAAGAGATGTTGTTTTGAAAAGGGGGTTAATATTTTTGTTCAAAAATTTTGTCGGAACATGATTTAGAAATATAAAATACAGGGTACAAAGATCATTCATTTAGAAGTAATTTATAAAAACATTACAATATTTCATAACATATAAGAGTTTTAGTGGTGTCTTTAATGTCCACTGATAAAACTTTTGTACTTGTACTTGTATCTTTTTATGATAAAGCAGTTACCTCTAGCAGCCTTTTACTGCTTTGGTTTAAAAACATGAGTCGAAATCGACAACTCCAGAAACAAAAACTAGAGAATGATTTAAGACTGGAAAAGCACAGCTCCTCAACAACGGCAATTTTACTTGAATAAAACATAAATTAAGATGTGTAACCTTGATCTTTAAGTGTAGGTGTGCATTCATCAGCGTCATTGATTCCCCCGACTGTGCCAATCACAGCAATGCTGGCATTACAATCCACATTAACCTGCTGCAAACATCTGAAGGCGAATTAAGATTTAACACGTAAAATCTATCATTTGAGACAAGGATGGATTGATTTTCAACGTGACGTATTCTAAACTGCAGATCCTGACGTGTGTATTTTTAAGGGGAATGTTGCAGATGCCCGTGGCTGTAATTATCTCATTGGGCCGAGAGAGGTGCTGAGTCACATACCTTGGCCGTGGCGTGGTTTAGCATTTCCTGCCAGGTAGGATCCAATGTGTTCCTGTCAGCCAATAAACCTTGCTCAGCTACATAAACCATCTCTCTGGCAGCCGTGTGCATAGAGACGGCTCGCTCGTACCTCAGCGCCGCCTTCTGGGTCTCCTGTTGAGCCTGTAGGTGAAGTCAACCATCATCTTTCATATACAACAATCAATCACTCGCTTGTGTAAACACTTGACCAATCGGGTGAAGCAACATTGACCTTAGGAAGAGATATATAAGTGGAGCGGGGCAGCAAATCTTTCCTAGGTTTAAAAAAGGTCTTATTTGTGTGAAACCGCATTATGCAACATTATTATTTGCACTGCAGACGGGTAATAGTGGAACGTAAGAAAGAGAGTACTCTGTATGATACCCTTTCAATATAAATAACAAAAATGGCGGGGACAATAGAAGGTGAGGATGATAAAACCGACAGCCAATCATATTGCAAGGAGGACTGAATGTAAAAAACCATTTAGCTGAAAGCCACTGACCTGCTGTCAGCGAAAATTGCTGAGCACAGATCAGAACACCAGAGCGATCGATAAAGCCAGGAACTTGGCCGTATTTCACTGGGATAACTTGCTGGAAATATGGCATTGCCAGCCGAGCATGAAATTTGACTTTGTTTCGTACAAGATGCTTGTTGATAAAGATTTATTCAGATGTCTTGAGGGTACTTAAATAAATGCTTGTGTCTGTGAAGTTTTTTGGTTTCTCATAGGGTCAACTGTGAAAGATAAATGACAACTCAGTACAGTGTTATTTTAGCAACCAGCTTTCAGGAGAGGTGTTACAGGTTTGCTTTTTTCTAAAGGTCCTTTTGGTAACTATGACTTGCTTCCATCTCCAGTTATCTGAAAGCTGGAGCTTTTGAGCCAATGTGTACATTTAAAGCAACAAGGGGTTATGGATGCAATATAGATTAGATAGGCTATCAGGAAAAAAATATTGAGAGTCTTTCCTCTGTAGAACTCTAAAGAAGATATTTTGAATAATGTGGGTTACCAAACAACACTGTTCCTCATTGACTTCCATTGCAGAAAAGCGCCGATTTTTCAAAAGATCTTCCTTTGTTTTCTACAGAAGGTCACATGCAGCTTTTTTATGAAATAAGAGTGAATAAATGATTAAAGAATATTTATTTTAGGGTTAACTATTCCTTATTAAGGAGTGTGTTTCTCCAGTAGAATTGTTATTAATTCCAGACTCAAAATTATCAGAAAAAAGTGCTTTCAATACAAAATGAAACAATGTTAAGACACCAGCAGAGATTAACAATGAAATGTCTGGCATTTTGTTTCATTCTGAGCACAAACAGTACTTTAAATTCCGCCTCCGGCCTCCCACAGTCTCCTTTCCAAATGTTAACAGGAAGAACCACATAAATGAGAATACAAATTGCTTATAAGCTTTGAATTACATAACAACTACATCATAACAATATTGTTGAAAGAAATTCAGTCTATGGACCATTCTGAGTGTCTGCTAAGACAAAATCAGGAAGATCACTTGGGTCAGCGTTCAAGCATGTCTGCTCATCCCCACGCAAATATATTTACAGTTTTTCACGGGATGGGCTAATGACCAAGTCAAAGTTTCAATTCAACGTCGGTTCAATTTCTCTCAATTACTCTCGATGGCCTCAGCTAAACGATTTTCATCGCTTCAATTACACATTTGAAATTGGCTGCAAAAAGTGCTAATGAAAAGTGATGTGCAGATCACATCTCGTGTTACCAGGGGTTAATCACATTAATACACTCGTAATAACCACTGCGCTCACCAATACTTTCTGGGTGATTTCAGGAGGATATTAGTCAGTAATGAGAAACTGGACATTAGTCAGCAAACACAAAATATTTTTCAGAGAGATGTGACATACAAATGTAACACCGTGTTCATCTGATCTCTAACACACACCTCTTTAGCCAATCTACGGGCTTCATAGTAAGGCCTGGCTTTCTCGATGCAGGCTCCCAGCTGAGAGCCCTGAGCGTTAAGTTTCCGAGCGGAGTCTGTCAGAATCCTCCTATAGCTGGATCTCGCCTCCTGAATGTGTTAAAGAAAAAAATTGTCAATGTGAGAAATAATGAGAATAAAAATGTAACACTAGTGTATTTCTATTTACTATAGTCTACTACGGTAGAATTTGCCCAACAAGTTACACTGATAATGATGAAGAATTATGTTTAATATAAACACTACCGGTCAAACATTTTGGCAAACATGTTTTGCATTGACATTTTATTTTTTGTACTTTCTGTTATAATAATTCCCGAAGTTACCTTTGTTATATTTCAGAATTTTAATACGTTTATTATCATGCATGCCCATTTTGTCTTCTGTGCAAGTTAAAATATTTTGAATTGTGCAAAGAACTCATTGACACTTTGTGTAATGCTTTTCATGTCACTCGTGTTAAAATAAAGAACTTTTCCCCCGAGAAAGAAAGGACATTGAACACCCCAAAACCTTTGACTGTTCGTATATAATGTGTGTGATTATTTGTTTATTAAGAAATTATTAACAGACCCTTTGTCTGCATTTAGTCTGCAATTCCACCATTCAGCAACTTTGACGGATCTATTTCTACTTATGTCTAAAGATGTAGCGGCATTTCCAGTAAGATCTCGACAACACCTGAAGATGCTGTCAAAGGTCAAAGTTTTGTGACATCATAGTTGTTGTGTAAAAACATCACAATAAATTCAGACTTAAGATTATAGACATTCATATTGTGTTGTCTGTCATATTGTATTTTCACTATTCTTGTCTTTATTGTGTATTGTTTTGATTAAAGCACTAGTTTTAATCACAAGCATCTCAGTTTTTCTCTTCTGTAGCACTTTTCTTTCTGTTTAATAATTTTAGTAGAACTTTGAAGGATTTATTTCCACTTATGTCTAAAGATGTTGCTGCATTTCCAGTAAGATGTTGATAACACCTGAAGATGCTGTCAAAGGTCTTAAGTTTTGTGACATCACAGTTGTTGTGTAAAAACATCACATGAAATTCAGACTTAAGATTATAGACATTCATATTGTGTTGTCTGTCATATTGTATTTTCACTATTCTTGTCTTTATTGTGTACTGTTTTGATATAAGCACTAGTTTAAATCACAAGCATCTCAGTTTTTCTCTTCTGTAGCACTTTTCTTACTGATCAATCATTTTTGTAGAACTTTGAAGGATCTATTTCCACTTATGTCTAAAGATGTAGCGGCATTTCCAGTAAGATCTTGACAACACCTGAAGATGCTGTCAAAGGTCTTAAGTTTTGTGACATCATAGTTGTTGTGTAAAAACATCACATGAAATTCAGACTTAAGATTATAGACATTCATATTGTGTTGTCTGTCATATTGTATTTTTATTATTCTTGTCTTTATTGTGTACTGTTTTGATTAAAGCACTAGTTTTAATCATAAGTACCTCAGTTTTTCTCTTCTGTAGTACTTTTCTTTCTGTTTAATCATTTTTTAGAACTTTGAAGGATTTATTTCTACTTATGTCTAAAGATGTAGCGGCATTTCCAGTAAGATGTTGACAATACTTGAAGATGCTGTCAAAGGTCTTAAGTTTGATGACATCATAGTTGTTGTGTAAAATCATCACATGAAATTCACAATTAAGATTATAGACGTTCATATTGTGTTGTCTGTCATATTTAATTTTATTATTCTTGTCTTTATTGTGTACTGTTTTGATATAAGCACTAGTTTTAATAAAGCATCTCAGTTTGTCTCTTCTGTAGCACTTTTCTTACTGATCAATCATTTTTGTAGAACTTATTTCTACTTATGTCTAAAGATGTAGCTGCATTTCCAGTAAGATCTCGACAACACCTGAAGATGCTGTCAAAGGTCTTAAGTTTTGTGATATCATAGTTGTTGTGTCAAAAACAACACATGAAATTCACAATTAAGATTATAGACGTTCATATTGTGTTGTCTGTCATATTTAATTTTTATTATTCTTGTCTTTATTGTGTATTGTTTTGATTAAAGCACTAGTTTTAATCACAAGCATCTCAGTTTTTCTCTTCTGTAGCACTTTTCTTACTGATCAATAATTTTTTAGAACTTTGACGGATTTATTTCTACTTATGTCTAAAGATGTTGCTGCATTTTCAGTAAGATGTTGACAAGACCTGAAGATGCTGTCAAAGGTCTTAAGTTTGGTGACATCACAGTTGTTGTGTCAGACACATCACTCACATCCAGCTGTAGTTCCAGTCTGTTGATCTCATCACTGGCCTGATTTAAATGTTCCAGCTCCTCCTGACAATGCAAAACACAAAAGCAACATAAAATCTGCCTTCAAATATCAACACAAACAAACAAATAAGACTGAATCAGTCACATTTTAATGTTTATATTATAATTAGGTTACCTGAATCCTGGGGTCCAGCTCTTCCTCATATTGTTCTTCCTCAAACTCATCTTTTTCTGGGCTCTTCATCTCCATGCTTTTCATGCTCGAGTCCCTCTCTCCAGCCTCCACACCGGCGGTCTCCTCTCTCCACTCGCCCGGCTCTGCGTCCCCAGATCCGGGGGGGTTCTCACGCTGACGCCCCGGCTCCATCCGTGGCCTTGGGGGTGACCCGTCGTGCTCTACCTTATCGCAATATTTGGGTCACTCAAATGTTCTTCGTGGCTATAAACACACATTTAGCCGATAATTTCACCCCAAAGCGATTTTTATTCGGTAAATTAACGTAAAGTTAACGGAGCAGCAGTTAGCCGCGCCGGAGCTGACAGGGCGGAATAAAAGCGGGCTGGACCGTTAGCTTTCACGGCTAACGGCTATCAGCACAAATCACAATTCTGTGATTTATTTATCTTATTATTTTTACGGAAATCATTATTTAAGAATAAACTGCATGGTTTGGACTTATAAAAAATTAAAAAAATTTAAAAAAAAATTGTGACAGTTAATTGTGATTAATCACATTCTTCAAAAGTTGTTACATCTTTGCATTATTTTAATTCATCTTGTGTACACAAATACATTCACACATATCTACAAGGATCTTTAATAGTTTATTTTTATTTACATAATTAAAATATATGAATGTGTTTATTTTTCTTACGCATACGCATTAGTGTGTATTAAAAAACACAAAATTAATATGCACATACATGATGTAAACACAAACTTTTATTTTGGATTAATCGCGATTGATCGTTTTGACGAACCTAGTTTTGATGTTTTTTCAATTAATTTTTATTAATTTCAATTAATTATTTATATTGCAACATTCATCTCATTGTCCTTTAATTTACTAACACTTTGTGGTTAATTTTATTCATTTTTTTATTATTACATAACACATTTCACTCCAAAGTTGAGTTTCATTGTAAGAAATAAAAAAGCAGAGCGATATCATAATTATTTATTATTATTTATATAGATCATAGGATCTGAATTGCTTAAAAGCAACCTTTGTGTTTGTGTTTATTTCCTAAAGATGATGAAATTCTGACTTATAATTACAGACATTATTGTGTTGTATTTCATATTTAATTTGTACTATTCGTGTCTATATTTTGTACCGTTTTGATGTAAGTATCACTTTTAATAATAAATATATTAGTTTTTCTCTTCTTGTTGTTTTACCATATGTTGGATTTGTATTGATGGATTTGCAGATATGAATGTTTATTAATCACAATCTGAATATTCTTATTAACGTCACAAGACATTGGTGTGAAGCTGTAGCTTTACATTCTCTGTTGGGTTTATAACACATGATAATTGTATTTTTATGCAGACAATGTTTAAATGAGCTGGATGAGATAACAATGATCTGGATAAAGATCTGAGTTCTCTGTTCCTAACTGAGTTACAATAGACAAGAATTAGCATCTCAACTCAATTATGATTCTATTCTACCCTAATAAACTGATTATTTTATTATAACATCACTTCATCTCCTGCTTGCTGTTCTTTCCTTCATCTCTATGTCAACCCTATACTCTGATTTGGATAAGGTCTGTAAGTCATGTCCATAGTTTAACTTATTCTTGGGTTTGAAAAACAAGAAGCGAAATCTTATCAGACGTAAATTACAAAAGCAAGTCACTTTGGATAAGAGTCTGCAAAATGCCTATATGTAAATGTCAGGAAAATTAACAGTTTTATTTTTATATATCCAAAGAATATGTATGTGTGTATGTATGTATGTATGTGTTTTGTGAATTTATTCCAATTAGTACTGGCCAAGTTTAGGTACAAAAATCATGGTTAATCTGGTAAGTAAATTGTTTAGTTTACTGTAAATTTAATTTGTTGGGGAAAGTTATTAATTATATCACGGCTATCCAATGATGTAATAATTGTATTGTGGTGTCATAACAAAATGACACCACCCACATATCTATAAGACATTTATACATAAAATATTACCCAAAAAAAATGTTATACTACATGGTAGCATTGTTACACCGGATTTCTAAAAGACGTTTTTGCAATGTTCACTGCAATATATTGAATGTAATAATTTGTCACGAAAAGTCATTTAAAATGCATCGCTTTAAAATAGGCTTTATTTCTTATTCTTACAAAAAGTACCCAAACATATTTTGATGAGATTCATTACACTCACTTTCTCATTCAACCTCAAAGCATAATTCCCATTGCGTGAATAATTATAAGGAAACACTTTATTTCTGTCTATTTACCTGCGAGTGAAATGTAAATCTCATGGACCAAATTTCCATGTTTTCAAACAAAGAGAAGTGCTCAGTATAAACAGTACTTATTTTAGTCCACTGACCTTAGACACAAACATGTGGCAAGAGCCGAGAATTACAAAGCAAAAGAAGTCAGTAAGTGTATGGTTATTTACATATCATAGGCGGCCTTGCAAATATCCAAGATGTTGAAATATGTTTAGGACCCATTTAAACCTTTTGTGTCTCCCGATCGCAGTTCCATCAAGCAGTAATTCTTCCACATGACACTGAACTGTGGATAATTCTCATTCTCGGTGTCTCATTGTCACTGATAAATATTCAGGTCTTTTTCTGTTTTTATGTATGACTCTTTTGTCTTTTCCAGAATCTCTTAACCTCGCTGTGTCCATGTGGCGTCACCACCATGACCCTGTGAGCTGGGTTTTGCCACACCAATACACCTAAACCCTATTGGATTGAAATTTCATAGTCATTGCAAAGTTTATTAATTTAATACAGCAGAGATAAAATACAGCAAGTACATTACAAATGTGCCTTGGTTTACCTGAGCTCTGTCTCGCAGAACCTCGAAATCAGCCTGAGATAAAAACTGGTTATATAGAACTCCTAAAAGACCAAATAAACAAGGTGTAAGATAATAAAACGTATCATCAATATATTGTACAATATTTACAAATATTGATATACTTTGGTGCATATGTTGGAAACTAGGTTAAATTTTATTTTACAACTGCATTGTTTTGTCAAATTTTTTTTGTAATAAATATACTAATAACGGAGACAGCAAAAATATTATGTTACTACACAAACTAGTTGTTAAAAATGTCTTAAAAAAATCAAAGGCTGTTAATAGTCTAGTAACTGGATATGGGTTGTTCATGCAACAAACTTCACTTGAAACTTCACTTTGTCACTTGAAACTGTCTATATTTTTATAATTTATCACCCAGCCCAGAATTCATGGAAGAGAAAATACATTCCCAAAGGATGTTTTTAAATAAAGCAAACCCACTATACACTTACAACATTAAAATTTGCTAGTACATTATTTAAAAATAAACCATAATAAATAAGCATAAAAGTAGCTGATGGTAATTTGTATATTCTCCCCTTAGCTACATGCAGATTAGTTTAACTGTATATATTAAATTTGGATTAAAGCCTCACTGATTTATCATTGTGATTTCATCATCTGCTATGAGCCTGTCACAGATGCTTATAAAACGATGAGGATATTGTTTAGGCATGTTATAGAACATGCAAGCCGGAAGTTTGGACACCTCCCATTCGTGTCCAAACATTTAACTCGTACTGCACTGTTACATATGCATAAACAAAAATGGCCGATATATATCGACATCACATTTGTATTACTTCCTTATAGCGGTATCTGCATCTGCCCCCAAAACATATCTGTCTGGCTCTAATTCAGATAGAAGCAAATTATAGAGATTACATTTTCTGGTCTTGAATAAATACACTCGCCAAGACACTTACCCTCAGTGAACTGTAGTCGATCTTTCTCGAGTTCCCACAGTCTGATCTGATCTGTGATGGTTGGGGGGAGTGCAGGGGTCTGAAACACAGATGATGATGCAGAAGCACGTTCACACATAGAGCCTTATATGTTTGCACAGCAGTATAGAATATTCCTGATAAGAATCACAATATTCTGCAGGGAGACAGCCGAGGGACATCTAGATCGCGAAAGGCAAACTAACAGGATTAATCGGATTTTAAATCAATAGGATTAACAGGGTTTTACATAAACTGGATTTTTAACATGTTAACATTTAATCAAATCCTCCAGGTAACAAGGCTTATCTTAAACTAAACTAAGTAGAAAGAAAAGCAGGACGTTGAACAATTTGACTCTTATTTGAATCATTTCAATGTTTTGGTACCTTGCGAAAAGGATATAGAATAACTAAACTCCAATTAATTACCTGTTTAAGCATAATGGGATGAGCTCGGGTCCTTAAAAAGTGAATGATCTGAAAATGACACAAACAGACATGTCATTAAAGAGATAAACTCATCATCGGAGCAATGGTGTGTGTTTGCGTCTCTCACCTGCTGTGCAGTAATGCCGTTAGCTATGGCCTGTTGCACTGACTCTCTGGTAACCTGAGCAACCACCACATTAGGAAAGCGATACAGCATCTCGCTAAATAGAGCAACAAGTGCGATCTGTAGTTCCGAATCTATTAGAAAGAGGGAGATGGTATTTTAATGATCGTGCACAGTGAAGCAATCCCTTTACGTTGTAGACGTGTGGGTGCACATACTGGTGTAGGCGTATACACGATAGTTGGTTTCTACAACAATGAAGCCTGTGTCTCCTGTTCCTGGTGCAGCTCCAAGCGCAGAGGAAGCTGAAGCCGAGGAAGGGTTTGCAGTGATGCCTGCAGATAGAGTTATAGCCAACCTTGTGGGGTAATATCTTCTTGACTTCCTCTGTAGAAGGAAATGTACCAAACACAATCTTGCATAATGAAATCTTTAAGATGGGGAGCACAGAACTAGATATAATATGGTATTAAATGAAGGCGATTTTCTTTTGTCTGCGGACACAAAAGAAGATATTTTGAAGAATGGCCGTACCCATTTGTTTCTACTGTACAGACATAAAACCAAAGCTAGTAAATGGTTTCCAACATTCTTCAAAACATCTTCTTTTGTACTCTGCAGAAGAAATTCATACAGATTAGAAATATCCTGAGGATGAGTAAACAATGAAAATTTTCTGTTTTTGGTGAAATATCCCTTCAGGCTTAAAGGCAGCATCTGTGACAATTTCGTCATGTGGTTACTCAAAAAAATAATTGTGAAGGAAGTCCAAAATTTTCAGATAGTTTATAGCTAAAAATGCTTATTATACAAACACCAAACTTTTATTCTGGATGCACTTATTCATTTGATAGGCTGCACGATTATGAAAAAAATTGATTATTTACCATGCTACTTTAAGTGTGATTATTACTGTTTTAAAATTCATAAATTTCTGTGAAGCAGCTGCATGATAAAGTCCTATCATCCGAAATGAAATAATATAATGTAAATAACAAATAAATATGAGAGTTATGTTCTTAGTAAAACAACTTATCAATTTTACAATCTTTGATTGTCTACTGTATTTAGTGCCAAAACATACAGCTACAACCCACAGAAATCAATACACAAATGGAAAGCTGTAATAGAGGCTTTTGAGAATACAAAAAGAATACAAACACAAATTCTAGTGCTGAAGTGATACTGCACCATCTTTTCATAGTAACAATGAGTACGTGTCAACAGACCTTTCTTTGGAAGACCAAGCCAAACTCTCTGAGATGCTGCAGAAATGTGAGCAAGGACTCGCTCATGCCCTCCACAGAATAATCCTGCAGTGTTCAAAGAAGAATACAATGGTCAACCTTTATGTCTTTAAACATAAAAAGCAAAAATAACCTTTGCGGCAGAACAAAGCTGAATGTTTGAGTTCTTTATTATACAAAGCAAAGCCTTTAATCTATGAGTAGAGTAATCCCTGACATTCTGAAAGCAAAACTTACCCGACCAAGAGTGGAAAAACTTAGTTGGAACAAAAAGGAAAGGATCTCCACCAGGTCCATACCTCTTGACTACGAGTAAGAGAGGGATTTGTTATATTAAAATGTGTATCCATTAGACTTGTATATATTACCTGCTTTGACATTCTAACATGAAATTCTAGTTAAGAGAAGATATCCAGAGCACTGACCTGCGCGGTTTTGAGGTACTGCAGGGTGAAGTACCACAGCTGAGAGGCCGTGTCCAGTAGCAAAAACTGAAACCCTGCTGAAGTGATACAAGGAGCCTCACCGACTTCACTAAGAGAGATCAAGAACATTTTGTCTGCTGGTCTTATTTACTTTGCTTGAAGAAATGCAGTGACTTTGTTGTACCTCCTCATGAGCCCAGCCTGTGTGAGCAGCTGGGCCAGATCCTGGCTGACGGCGGCGCTCGGTGAGCCCACCATGAAGTGTAGGATAACCTCCCAACGCTCCATGGCATAGCGGTCGAGACTCTCCACGTCTCTGGCGTGCCGATCGGGTCCGAGACTGCTGCCCTCATCTGCCCACGGTTTACCACTTACAATAACATAAGATAGATCATCTGCTGAATGTTCCACGGAAAATTTGTATGTGCTTTTTTAATGATCTTACCCGCCTAGCAGCGCTATCCTCAGGTTGTCTTTGAACACCGAGTTGAGCACAAAGCCTTGAAGTCCACCCTGAAGTTGTTGGCTGTGCCAGAGTCGTAAGCCGGTTAACACTGACACACACTGGTCGTGGTTTCTGGGATAAGCCGAAAGAGAGAGTGATATGCTTAAAAGGATGTTTGACATTACAGCTATTGAATGATATAGCACTAATACTGCACTCACTTTTGACTGTCTTTTTTAACCCACAGGGCAACTGCAGCCTGTGGTAGGGGGTGGTCTAAAAACAGCATCCGCATTACATAATTTTTCCCCAGTGATGGCAGTTCCCTGCAAACAAAAAACATGAGACAAAGAGACAATATTTAGTGTCCTCAGTTTTGGAACTACACAGCATGCGTGTTACATCTTCGTGGCCGCCCTTCCCACCTTCAAATGAACGAACAAACAGATGTCAAACAGCCTTTAGGCTCATTCAAACACACTCGCAACATTTGATATCTTAGTTATTATTAAGCTTCCTTTAGTTATTAGGTTGTGTACCTGTTTGTGAAGTGTTTATTCTGTTAAGTTCGACATCTTTTTTCCGTTTGTTTGTCATTATTTATCAGTTTGTCCTGTTGCGTTTATGGTGACTCATTTTAAGTTTATACCCGGGAAAAGCGGACAGGTCAGAAGGTTGCTCAACGTGCATCATGCACACATTGATTTATTCCTATTCATAGATTTATTTCTATCATACACACAAGGTTAGGAGTGGATGCCACCGCATATATATATATTTTATGTGGGCTAGTAAGTGTAACACCTAGACCAAGCCTGGGGTCGTAACGGTGTTCCATATCAAGATGCAAATTAGACAGCATGAATATTGCACAGGTGTGACTTAGACTGGCCACTATGAAATGTTTAGTTGTATCACACCGCACAATGCCACATTTTTGCACATCTGCATTCTTGTCGTCCACATCGGGGTCTCGACCTGACTCATCCTTATAATTGACTTGGATGGGCAAATGCTCACTTGCGATGGCGTCTGGCACATTGGAGAGGTGTTCTCTTCACAGAGGATTCCCAGTTTTTACACTGTTCAGAGCAGATGGCAGACAGAGTGTGTGAGAGGTTCTCTGATGTCAAAGATGTGGATTGAGTGGCCCATCGTGGCAGTGGGATTATGGTACAGAACGCAGGGGCATTTTATTAACCCATTTTGAGGTACAGTTGGAAGAACCCGAGACCCATTGTGATGCCATTCATCCAACAACATCACCTCACGTGCAAGCATGATAATGCACGGCCAATGTTGTAAGCATCTGTACACAATTCTTTGAAGCTGAAAATATTCCAGTTCTTGCATGTCCAGCCTTGAGCATGTTTGGGATGCTCTGGATTTTCTAAACAGCCTCTTGATATGGCACACCTGTAAGGTGGGATGGAATATCTTGGCAAAGGAAAAGTACTCACTTTATAAGATTTAGACATTTTGACAACAATGTGAATACCAATTGTTATTTTGGGGTATGTGGAAAATCTCAGATCTTTGAGTTCATCTCTTAACAAATGGGGCAAAAGCAAATGTGTTGCGGTCATATTTTCGTTACGCGTATTTGAAAAATGCCCACCGGACATTTATACGGTCTATAAATGTATGTCAGTGCATTAATAAGCATTATATGAATTGATTAAAGGTCATTTCATCCGAATGTATGGAGTCAATCCCGATCAGATTACATGTAACATCTAAAATATGTCATTTTTGTCTAACGCAAGACATTATTGAAATACTCATATTCTAATAAACATTTTTGCTGCTTGAAGTGTTCTTAAGATCAGGGATTATCAATCTTTACAATCCCCAAATGTAACGAACTTTTCGTGAGGACCCTTATTCTAAAATACACATCCAACAACCATCATATACAGTCTGTACTTTTATACATCAATACAAAGCATTGAAACTATGTTAGATTAATATAAGTTTAAGAATATGCTAATGATATTAAACCTAATTTATCAGTAAGTAATTGTTGGAATGGTGTTGCTGTAAAAATCCAATTCAAATCTGTTTATTCTGAAGTTTATCTCTGGTAAACATAAATGTAGGACAAACTCACCATAGAGATATTTAACCTGTACTAATGGAAATATACATTAATATATGGATTTTTCTGTTGAATAATTTAAGATTTCCACAACACAATCTAGAACAGAGGTGTGTGAAACCCAGTTTGAGAACCCTTGCTTTAAATGAATGATATAGATGCATAGATGTATTAAATTAATATTAAATAAATATATTAAATAAATATATTACATTTATATTAAATAAATGTATTAAATTAATATTAAATAAATATATTTAATAAATATTAAATAAATGTATTAAATCAATATTAAATAAATGTATTAAATTTATTTTAAACAAATGTATTAAATTAATATTAAACAAATGTATTAAATTAATATTAAATACATATATTAAATAAATGTTAAATAAATGTATTAATTAATATTAAATAAATGTATTAAATTAATATTAAATACATTTAAAAAAAATTATATTATACAAATGTATTAAATTAATATTAAATAAATGTATTAAATTAATATTTAATACATGTAAAAATTAATATTAAACAAATGTATTAAATTAATATTAAATAAATTTATAAAATTAATATTAAATACATGTAAAAAATTAATATTAAACAAATGTATTAAACTAATATTAAATAAATGTAATAAACTTATATTTAGTAAATGTTAAATAAATCTTTTTAATTAATATTAAATAAATGTATTAAATTAATATTAAACAAATATATTAAATTAATATTAAATACATATATTAAATAAATATAAAATAAATATATTAAATTAATATTAAATACATATATTAAATAAATATAAAATAAATATATTATATTTATATTAAATAAATGTATTAAATTAATATTAAATTAATGTATTAGATTAATATTAAATAAATGTATTAAATTAATATTAAATAAATATATTAAATAAATATTAAATAAATGTATTAAATCAATATTAAATAAATGTATTAAATCAATATTAAATAAATGTATTAAATTAATATTAAACAAATGTATTAAATTTATTTTAAACAAATGTATTAAATGAATATTAAACAAATGTATTAAATTAATATTAAATACATATATTAAATAAATATTAAATAAATGTTAAATAAATGTATTAATTAATATTAAATAAATGTATTAAATTAATATTAAATACATGTAAAAATTAATATTAAACAAATGTATAAAATTAATATTAAATAAATTTATAAAATTAATATTAAATAAATTTATAAAATTAATATTAAATACATGTAAAAAATTAATATTAAACAAATGTATTAAATTAATATTAAATAAATGTATAAAATTAATATTAAATAAATGTTAAATAAATGTATTTAATTAATATTTAATACATGTAAAAATTAATATTAAACAAATGTATTAAATTAATATTAAATAAATTTATAAAATTTATATTAAATACATGTAAAAAATTTATATTAAACAAATGTATTAAACTAATATTAAATAAATGTATTAAACTAATATTAAATAAATGTTAAATAAATGTATTTAATTAATATTAAATAAATGTATTAAATTAATATTAAATAAATGTATTAAATTAATATTAAACAAATGTATTAAATTAATATTAAATACATATATGAAATAAATATGAAATAAATGTATTAAATTAATATTAAATAAATGTATTAAATAAATATAAAATAAATGTATTAAATTAATATTAAATAAATGTATTAAATAAATATAAAATAATTGTATAATATAATAATAAAGCAGCTGAACCTGTAGACAGCCAGACATGTTGCTGGATGATTGTAAAGTCTGTCAAGGATCTCTGGACTCAGTTCTTTCAGATACTCGTGTAAGTTTTTACACTGCAACTGAACACGAAACTTCATCTGTAAAACATGACAATGTGTATAAACATTATATACATTATAAACACTGAAACATTATGCTGCTTCTACTTCATATTTACATTAAGTGTGAAAAATGTCCGCTCACCTTTTATTTGTTGTTCTCTGCCTTCTACATGGACGCCATGTTGAATGATCACATGATCGTCGACCGGACACTCTGATTGGCTGTTTGCAGTGGATAGGGCGGGACTCTTATTTTGTAAAATTATAGTGTGCATGAAAAATAGAATTTATCTCTTATAATAGATAATTGCATTAATTTTTTTTATTATAATTAAATGTTATATGTTTTTATAAATTTTAATTTCTTTTATTTTGTCCCTTTAAATAGATATCTAAATATGTTTATATATATATATCGACTATCGTAAGTCGCTTTGGATAAAAGCGTCTGCTAAATGCCTAAATGTAAATGTAAATGGTTTTCTTATTAATTTAAACGGCAGAAAAATTTATTATAGAGAACACAAAATTTTCAGACAGAATTTTACAGTTAAAAGATTTAAAAATAAATGTAAACATTTTATTTATAATACACACTCGGGCAAAATTTTGGGGACAATTGGGGAATTTTTTTACGTTTTTTCATAAAAGTACAACAACGTTTGATCTGAAGGAATCGAAATTTGTCTAATACCCCAAAATAAAACATATCAAATAAAACATACACAGCTTTTTTTCGCCGACAAACCTAGATTTTATTAAATAATTATTTTTTTATTTGACTGAACACTTGAAAAAAGAACAGCTAATAAGAGCGCAGAATAAATGAGGACTTCTTTATTTATTCAAATCCTTTAAATGCATCTCAGGATGAGACTTTAAGAAGCTGTCCATTTCTTTAAAATCTAATAAACTCTAATATTTTGTTATTCACTTTCTTAGTAATGACAAAATCCCCAAAGATCCCTTTCTGTACATTCAGAATTTTAATGAGTTTATAATTATCCTTACATGTGTAAGAAGTATGAATGCATAAGTGTGTTTAAAACATGTGACCAGTGGTTTATATCTGATGTAAATATAATTATATAAACATATATATATATATATATAAACATACATATATATACATACATATATATATATATATATACACATTACATATTTAAAGCTTAAACACTAATTTGGTATGCTACAAAGAACATGAATACAAAGAATGAATACCAAATACACAAAATATATTTCCAAATTGCAAAAACATACATTTCAGTATCCAACTGTAAGTGTACAGTAAACAATTCTGCAATTTAAAATGTAATTTTCATAATAATAATAGTAGTAAAATGAAAAGGTGATGAGAGTTTTCTTATGAGTCTTCTTTTTCTTGATACCTGGAACATCGAACAGCAAGAACAAAATCCCATCAGTGACAGGTTATATACAATCAACATGAATCTGTATTTATAAAAGAAGGAGCTCAGCTCCATCCTCTGTTAGTCATATTAATAAATGTGATCTTAGCAACAGTGTTCAGATCAGTAATGTAATATATTGGTTCTTGTAGGGTTTGTTTTGCATGCACAATGTTTCTTACCTGCAATGTATACAAGTGAAAAATACCGTCTGTCCTTCATCAGCAGATCTCATCTGTCTTGTGTGATACACCATTCCCTCTTTATTACAGCGAGAACACCTTCTGTCAATCTGTGAGCGAGGATGCAGGACGTCAGTTACAGGTTAACATGGCTATATTCTAAATCAATAGTCTGGCAACTTACCACAGGTCCCTTCAGTTCGGCATCCTCTTCACTCTCAACAGCGGCCGAACTCTGATCCAGAGGATTGAACATTACTGATGACTTTATAATTTTGCCAACCATATCTGCCAAAGACAAAGCATGTATACTTAATGGTTTAAGGGTAATGCTGGAGAATTAAAACGATCGAGCAAACATTAAAACTGTTATCATTTACTAACGCTCTTGTCATTTAAACCTTTATGAATTTCTTTCTTGGCAGAACACAAAAGAAGATACTTTGAAGAAAGTTTTTAACAGCAGTCTTTAGGGTCAGTCGTTAGAGAGTTGGACTTGTAAGCTGAAGGTTATGGGTTTGAATCTCAGTGCCAGCAGGCAATGACTAAAGCGTCCACACTTTAAACCCAATTGACAACCTTGGATAAAAGCGTCTGTCAAATGAATGAATGTAAATGTAGATTTAGCAGTGGCACCCATTCACTTGTATCACTCACAATGCAACTGAAAAGCTGCCAGTTAGTGACGTGTATGGTGACACCAACAGTGAATACACACACACGAACCCACGCAGACAGACAGACAGGCAGACAGACACGCAGACAGACAGGCAGACAGACACGCAGACAGACAGGCAGGCAGGCACGCAGAGACAGACAGACAGACACGCACGCAGACAGACACACACGCACGCAGACAGACAGTAAGGCAGACAGACAGACGGACACACACACACGCACGCAGACAGACAATAAGACAGACAGACAGTAAGACACACACACACTCACACACAGACAGACACGCAGACAGACAGACAGACAGACAGGCAGGCAGGCACAGACAGACAGACACGCACGCACGCAGACAGACAGACAGACACACACGCACGCAGACAGACAATAAGACAGACAGACAATAAGACAGACAGACAGTAAGACACACACACACACACACACAGACAGACACGCAGACAGACACGCAGACAGACAGACAGACACGCAGACAGACAGACAGACACACACACGCACGCAGACAGACAATAAGACAGACAGACAATAAGACAGACAGACAGACAGACAGTAAGACACACACACACACACACACACACACACACACACACACACACACACACACACACAGACACGCAGACAGACACGCAGACAGACAGACAGACACGCAGACAGACAGACAGACAGACACACACGCAGACAGACAGACAGACAGACAGGCACGCAGACAGACAGACAGACAGACACACACGCAGACAGACAGACAGACAGACAGACACGCAGACAGACAGACAGACAGACACACACGCAGACAGACAGACAGATAGACAGGCACGCAGACAGACAGACACACACGCAGACAGACAGACAGACAGGCAGGCACGCACGCACAGACAGACAGTAAGACCAACACACACACACACACACACACACACACACACACACACACACACACACACACACACACACACACAGACACGCAGACAGACACGCAGACAGACACACAGACACGCAGACAGACAGACAGACAGACACACACGCAGACAGACAGACAGACAGGCAGGCACGCAGACAGACAGACAGACAGACACACACGCAGACAGACAGACAGACAGGCAGGCACGCACGCACAGACAGACAGTAAGACCAACACACACACACACACAGCGACCGACCCAACATTCTACAAAATATCTTATTTTGTGCAGAGCAGTAGAAATAAAGCCAAACATGTTTGAAACGACATGCTGGTGAGTGAACGCTTAATAAATAATAAATCAATTGTTTAATAACACCAGGTCAGCCCTCACCTCTAACCGGGATGCTGAAGGAACATCGAGGACAGATGATGTCATCATTGTGTCCGGGCAGCGGGAGGATGTTTCCACACTCAGGGCAAAAGTTCAGATCAGCTCGAAAACTCGACATTTCTCAAATCAAGTTAAAACACGTCACAGCTCACCGACATCTAACACGTGTTCACGCTGACAGCTCTCCACGTGCAAGCACGGCTCACTATTCTGGGTCTGTGACGTCACTTATACAAACACACACAGTCGGAGGTCTTCCTGTAAACACGCTGAACCGGCAAACGACACAAATAACACGAACACGTCATTAAACCGCGATGCACACGAGGATCGGAGAATCACGTGGTCAGTCGGTGAAAAACGTCGCACGCCGATGACGTCATCACCAACCGTTGAGAACGTGTAGTGACACAACTGCTTCATTGAGTATTGTGAGGTAACTGTGATCGATTCATTCGAATAAAAATGTAAAAATTAATACTGCAAATCATTGTTTGCCTTAATATGCTCGAGAAAACACACATGGTTAGTTTTATTCTCAATGTTTTGCTATGCTGTGTCTCATAAGCTAATGGATACGTTAGCAACAGCTGGTGTATTTGTTTATTTAAATGTGTGCAATTTCCTCATCACTTTTAAATAATATTCCTTCATATATTTATTACACATATATATATATATATATATATATATATATATATATATATATATATATATATATATATGTATTACCTTGTTTTGGTGTAAGGTTATTTCAGGTGGATTTACATTTTTTTTAATAATATGCAGATTACAGCCCATAATATGAGCAGATTATATAATATTTAGTGCATTTCTTAAAAATATTCCACTTCTCATTCTCAGGATGACGGAGAACGACGTCGAGAGCGAGCTTTTGGACTACGAGGAGGATGAGGTGGACGCCAGCGGTCCTGGAGACATTGGGATGGGACATGAAGGGACCCTATCCATCAGGAAGGAAGGGGTCAAGGGGTCGTACGTGTCCATCCACTCCTCGGGGTTCCGTGATTTCCTCCTAAAACCCGAACTCCTGAGAGCCATAGTAGATTGTGGCTTTGAACATCCGTCCGAGGGTGCGCGAGTCCAGCATATTCACATTCATATGCACATGTACGATCCTTCATGGCAGGTTTAAGTATGTCATTCCCATTCCTCTCTTTCTTGCAGTTCAGCACGAGTGCATTCCTCAGGCCATTTTGGGAATGGATGTACTGTGTCAGGCCAAGTCTGGAATGGGTAAGACGGCAGTGTTTGTGTTGGCCACCCTTCAGCAGCTCGAGCCAGTGACTGGTCAGGTAACAGCTTTTCCCTAGATGCTAAACTAAAGGAAAAAGAAAGGGTCTGGTTCTTAGTGTAACGTGGAACTCTGTATCTTCTTCCAGGTGTCGGTGTTGGTGATGTGCCATACCAGAGAGCTGGCATTCCAGATCAGCAAAGAGTACGAGCGTTTCTCCAAGTACATGCCCAGTGTTAAGGTAACCGTGCTTTGCTTTACAGTGAGCTGCTTTAACTGTCTCGAAAACATGGAACTATTTTCCTCCACCGCCAAACTGAAGACCTCCTCTAAGACAGATCCTTAGCATCTTATCTTCTACTGTACGTTTTGTGCGTTCACATCTGGACAGTGATGCTATAAAAAGTTGAAACCATACTGTCATTGGTTAGCATTCATTATTTGGTGTTTTTTATCCAACGGTCCATATACAGAGTCATCTCCTCTCCATTTTTTGGGTATTGTTGTTTCTGGTTCGCATTTTATTTACAGAAATCCTTTAGTCTGTAATCTCTCACGTCTCTCATTGTCACATCCGTAACAGAATTTTTTTCTCTTTGATATTGAAAACTTATGCATAGACCAACATTTTTACTCTAACCCTTTGTCATAGACTCTATCCTGATGGGAGTTAAATATGTTAAATATTAAAAATTATTAAATATGTTGATAATATAATGTATATTGAAATACAAATTTATATGGCTGATAGAACAAAAGAAACGTGTTTTTTAAATATGTAATTATTTCAATTTTATATTGTTAATAATTGAAATAAGTCACAAACAATATATTTAATAATATATTTTATTTCTGTATATGTATATGTATTTGTAGATATTGGGAACATTTTATCAAACTTATTATACTTCTTGTTTTTATTGTACTGTAAAAACAAATTTTCTATTTATATAATAAACACATTCAGAATAACACGTTTTTACTAAAAGAATGTCATATCTATAACACTAAAAGGATTTTCATGCCTTCAATAATTTGAATCACGCTGCTTTTGTGTGATATTTCTCAGAATAATTTTAAATGATCATAAAATATTTCACATTCTTATTCACAACCATATTGGTGCTACAGATGGTATTACCAGGTGTAAACAAGAACAAAGAGAAACAGTGTGAGCATCAACATGCTCGTCCTTCGCTCAAGGTTGTTAATCATGGATATAAAAGAACGTAGCTGACAAAGCAGCTGACTCAGTGTTTCTAGGAAGGCACACCAAACTTTTGACATCCCTCAGTGGGGATTTTGTCTTTTGCAGATTTGCATATAGAGGAAACGACCAGCTGCAAGTTGTCCATTATAAGCAGGATGTTTTACTCACTTCAGGTTTTTTTGTGTCTCTTTCCCCCAGGTGGCAGTGTTTTTTGGTGGTTTGTCTATAAAGAAGGATGAAGAGGTGTTGAAGAGAGAGAGCCCTCACGTGGTGGTGGGCACCCCTGGTCGTATTCTGGCTCTGTCTCGCAACAAGAGCCTCAACCTGAGGCACATCAAGCACTTCATCCTGGACGAATGTGACAAGATGCTGGAACAACTTGGTGAGTGACCCACTGTGTGTTCACAGTCTTAGAGAGCCAGACGGGCAGCCGCAGCTGATTTTGATATTAGGTGCTGTTTAGAAAGCTTGGCACAATAGAGCAGACCACATGGAAATATTTCAATTTGAATTAAAACCAATGCACAAACAGACTACTTAATAACAATACAGCGTCATTTTGTATATATATTTAACGTATGTTAGTATATTTTATAGTAGTTTCTTTATTTAGTTTTTAATGTTCAAATAAGTGATTTTTCCACATGTAAAGCAAATCAATTACTTTATTTTTTCGTTCCTCGTAATTTTATTTGCTAATGAGGTGATAGTTCAGCCCTTGATGTTTCAAATATGAAAATCTGACTTAATTTCTTCTGCAGAACCCCATATTTGGAAGAATGTTGGTAAAAGAACACCATTATCTTGCATTGGTTTTGTGTCCATAAAATTGAAGTCAATAGGGAAAATTCGTTTCGGTTACCAACAATCTTCAAAATATCATTTGTGTCATTCAGATAAAATTTAGACAGGTGTAAAATAACAAGAGGATGAGTACAGTATAACAGAAAGTTTTTTTGTGGTAACTATCCCTTTAAGGGCTTAAGCTTAAATTATAGACCTTTTCAAAGTTATTGCTTTTCAAACTCAAATGCAGTTTCCCCTTTTTTGCAGACATGCGACGCGACGTCCAGGAAATCTTTCGCATGACCCCCCACGAAAAGCAGGTCATGATGTTTAGTGCGACCTTGAGCAAAGAGATCCGTCCCGTCTGCAGAAAGTTCATGCAAGATGTAATTACGCCTCTCCTACATCTACCATGTCAACAGCTTCTTCCCTTCACGAGACCGCCTCATACAAACCTGGCAGAGCGGGTCAGGAGCGGGACCCCCTTACGTCCTCCCTGAGAGATAGTAACGCTAAACGCCCCTCCGACCTGCCCGCTTGAAAATCACAGACTGATTAATAATAGAGGCACGGCAAAAAGATGCTAAGCCTTTAATCTCCGCCTTCATTGGCAATGCTGTGCTGGCATTTGGCACGCGTTTCCCTCGGTTTGCAGTCAACAGATATTGCGCAATCCATCACATTCAGCATCCATTGAAAGCATTTGCAAGAGACATAGAGAGTCCATTTAGTACAGTTTAGTTTGTAATTGATAGTTCACATAAAAATGTAAAATCTTTAATTATTTGCTGTTATGTCATTTTAAACCTGTGGGACTTTTTTGTGCAGAACACAAAATATATATTTTGAAGAATGTTGGAAACCTAACTATACTGGCACTCTTTGAATTTCATTGTATTGACCCAAAACCACAAATAAGAAAGAGGCACATACAGGTTTTAAATCACATAATGGGAAATAAATAATAACAGATGGACATTTTGTGTAAACTATCTCTTGAAAATCATTTATGCAACAATTTATGCACATAAGCATCATAAAGAAAACTCCCATTACCATCAAGGCTCTTATTTAAAACAACTCTTCCGATACACACAGCTTTATTTATTGCTCAAGTTTTGACCTTAAAAGTCCTTTTATTAAGAGAAGTACATGGCAGCGAGAGAGACTTCAGAGAGACTGCCAAGAGTCTTAAAATGGCCCCAAAACTAAAAGCTATAAAGTATGGCACCAATACAACCAGATTCGACTGGCATTAAATTCACAGCACTGGCACTTAGGGCAGAACAGTTAATTATTCTTGAACAAAGCAGACAACACAATGGCACCGTCTCCGTTTAGAGGAAAAGATTGAAGCTTAAATTCAGCCGCCGGCAGTAATAATGGGTTGAAGTGGACTGACGTATCTGGGAGCAGCTCTTCATCAATCCGACAGACACGTTTCGCTTTCTGATTAGCACCTCATCTGCCCCCGAGAAAACACATCAGGCTGTAACCAAGTTAAACTCAAGGCAATAAAAGCGGAAAAAAAGAATGCGCGGGTGTCAGGGCTAACAGAAAGTGGAAGGGAGGATTAAGCTGCGGAAGACTGGAGCGAGAGGGGTGAGACGAATATGAAACGTAGAAGAGAGAGGAAAGATGCGCGGGTGCAGGTAGACGTGTGAGCTGACTGCTTGAGTTCTTGAGCTGTCAAGATGTTCTTAATAGAACAAAACTAAACTGTCAGTCCTGTCTAATTGACCCCACCTTTGTCCATGCTGGATTGCCACAAAAAATGTTCACATATCCATAGACACAGACATCCATTAGGGTTAAGAAGGTACATTAGTAATAAATGTCGATTAACACACTGATTTGAGGTCAGCACGACTGTCACAGGGTAGTAAAGAGAAGCTTTATTTCAGCTTTAGATAATTGAACGGTTTACTGGCAGTAAGCTATTATAGATTTGTCTAAAGATCTCATAAGGTAAGTGTAGAGGTATGGACGGGTTGAGTTAAGTGTAGGATTGATTGGAAAGGGGAAGATTTTGGACTTTGAAGCAGCACATATCCTGTATAGATATGCATATGTTATTCTATTAAGGATCTCATTGGATACACAGTTAAAAGCATTGTGCTCATCCAGTGTAGATAAGGATTATTTAAAGATAACGTGAAACACTACTTACAACCCATTTTACTTCCATAACGTGGCCCATTTCAGAGTGAAAATGGATAAGTAGGTAAAAAGTGGGCTGTCCTTTCTGGAATGGAACTGCATTTGACAAGAGCTCTCTGAAAGACACGTGGGTTTGATCGTAACAGTGTTATTTTGTTTGTTATCATTGGCTAAAATTAACTACGATTTTCAATTCCGATTTCGGCACTCCACGATCATGAAAATAAAATCCGACTTTTTACTAAAGAACACATTGGAAGATATTTTGATGAATGCTGGTAACCAAACAACAGCAGCACTCATTCATTAGCATCCATACAATAAAATTGAGCGAGTGCCACTGATGTTTAGTTCGACTCTTCTGCTCTGCAAAAGAGAGAAAGTCATTGAGGTTCAAATTGACAAAAGAATGTTTAAAAAATATTTTTTGAAGAATGGCTGGCATTACCCATTGACTTGCCAGAATGATACAATACAAGTGATTGGGTATTGCAACTGTAAAATCACCAACATTCTTCAAAGTATCTTCTTTTTTGTTCTGCAGAAGAAAGTCATGAAATCATCCTAAATTTACTTTAAATGAACAATCTTCAATCAAAGTGTTAAATTGTACTTCCAATGGCGTTCTTTCTAAAATAAAGTCAGTCTGGTACCTCCAATGACATAATTTTTAGATTCAGTCAAGTTAAAATGAAAAATCAAGCCAGGTCCTTCCTTTTTGTCATGAGATTTTAGGATTCACTCTGAAATATGTTACAGTAATGAAGTTAATGACTTGTAATGACATATCGAAGCTCTTGTACATTGCCTGAATCCTTCAAAGTCATTTATTTAGAAAAAGAACAGATGTGATTATTTTAGGCTGATATCGATATCTAAAAGTAGTCCAAGACACCAGGGTAGCATTTATCAATATTCTTATAAGAAAATGTGTGTGAGTGTGCGCGTGTGTGTGTCCGTTGACCTGGAGAGGGAGGGGGTAGGGTGTATCTAACTCTACACCTTCTCTTTCCTCCTTTCTCCTTCTGTTTCATTCCTCTCTCCTTTCTTACAACACTTTCTCCTGTTACTGTTGTCCACCCCACCTTTATCCACCTCTTACATCTATTTTGTTTCATTTCCTGTGTGGTTTTTGCCCATGTCAACCTACTCCACCAATCTCTGTCTTAAATACCACTTCCTCTTTTCACCTTGTAATGTTATTAACCGCACCTACATTCTGTCAACTTTCCTGTTTGTCTTCAAACCCTACCCCATGTTTACCCCCTGAATCTTCACACCTGTCCTCACCAACCCGATGCTTCCGCTGGTTGTCCTAGCCGATGGAAATTTTTGTGGACGATGAGACCAAGCTGACGCTTCACGGCCTCCAGCAGTACTACGTTAAGCTGAAGGACAATGAGAAGAACAGGAAGCTCTTTGATCTTCTGGATGTTCTGGAATTTAACCAGGTATCTCCAATTGAAAAAACACAAAAGCAATTCATAATACTGGCATGGAGTGTAAATCTACCGTAAATCTACTATATAATGCCCCGGTTCTCGTCATGTGTCAAGCATCGTAATGTGATGAGCTGTGAGGATGTGAGATTTATGAACACGTTGATTCTTTTTACTGATTCTTTTTTGGAATTGGTTCTAAAATTTCACAGAACGAAAAACTTCAACAGATATTTTTAATCATGAATTGAAAAATGTTGGTAATAGAATAACAATTGTATGTATTTGCAGATCATTTGAACGTTTTGAAACATTTATTCTTATTTACTTGTATTTTTCATCCTTTCATAATAATGAATTAATAGAACTAGACTAGCACAATTTTTGCTGTCTAAATGATTATGATTTTAGCATCTTCGTGTAGCCAACCTTTGACTAGAATTTAGCTAAATAGTTCTTATGGCAATCTTTTTTTATCAGTCACTTTAAAACAACTTTGTATTCAATAAAAAACTGACAAGATTATATTATGTATCTCAACATTTAAACAAACACCTTTAGATGAGTAGATTTTTGAGATCCTTGAAAACATTTAAGACAAAAATATAATGTGTGGACTTACTGAATTATGTGTTGTTTTTTGAACATTTTGCTTGACAGCTGTGACTTTCATTGTTAGCGGACCAAAGTGTGTTGTTTTGTTGTCAGGCACAGAGTGTTACAGCTGTTGTGTATTGCAGGTGGTGATCTTTGTGAAGTCTGTGCAGCGTTGCATTGCTTTGGCTCAGCTACTGGTGGAGCAGAACTTTCCTGCCATTGCTATTCATAGAGCAATGCCTCAAGACGAAAGGTACAAAACACACTTTACACCTCACTTTAAGACATCTGAAGCCGTAGTTTCTTTTAAATTCAAGTTTTGATAATTCAATCCCAGACTGGCTCGATATCAGCAATTTAAAGATTTCCAGAGGAGGATCCTAGTTGCCACAAACTTGTTCGGCCGAGGAATGGACATCGAAAGAGTCAACATTGCCTTCAACTACGACATGCCTGAAGATTCAGACACGTACCTACACAGGGTCAGTTCAGGTCATGTGACCATTAAAATCTGATATTTAGGGGAATATCTGCCACATGAACATTTTCGTTTCTTTTTCAGGTGGCGAGAGCTGGCAGGTTTGGAACTAAAGGTCTGGCCATTACATTCGTGTCAGATGAGAGTGACGCCCGCACTTTGAATGACGTTCAGGACAGGTTTGAGGTTAACATCAGTGAACTTCCAGAAGAGATCGACATCTCGTCATATAGTAAGTATTTTGAGGCTAGTTTTCCAAACCAAAGAATTCATAACATAACAAGTACTAGAATTTTTGAGAATATACTTTGATAAATCATGAGAGTCCCCCTGTGGTTGATAATTTTACTCCTTAAAACTATTCTTTGTCCACCAAAATTGCATATTTAAACAGCTTAGTCTTAACATAGCTTGAATGTAATGCTGTATTCACACCACAGCAAAGCTAAGACGCAAATAGAGTGGATGCAGACTAGACACAAACTCACGGAATGCATGATACAAAGCTGGTAGTGGCACGTTAATAGCATCATCTGCACAAGTTTAAATATTTAAATTTAATTGAAAATTTGCGCAAAGAGTACCAACTGTTTGAAGGAGATGCGTGAAAACTCTTTCTTGCATGTTTTTTTTTCTACACGCATGAAAATACCAAACTTTTGCTGCAAGCATTAATGAATGTAGGACCGATTGTGCATGTTTGGTGTAAACTCAGCATAAGCCTGCACCTCAACTGCATTAAGTAAACGAAGATACATAAATATGCCATTTCTGGGCCATCGTTGCATTTTTTTTACTCGAAATGCAGAACAACAGGGTGAAAAAACTCAATGTGCTTGGTTATAGGTTTATGTCATCATAAATCAGGCACCTTTTTATAAACTTAAGAATTACTAAGTCAATACTTTTTGTAAAATAAATTTGCACATGTTTTTTAAAAATAATATTAAAACAACATTAAAAACTCTTTTTTCTTTAATAACTTTAATATCTGAACTGAAATCTAACTAAATGTTTCTTTCCTAGTCGAACAGACGCGATAAAATGACGAAGAACAAAAGCGGCTGATGTTTCTCTGGAGTATGCATGGCATCGTAGCATTTGATAGGAACAGAGTTTGTGTCTCACATAGACTGTTAAGCTGTCAGTGAATACGTCAAGTATTATAAATGACTTATATTGCAGTGTTATATTATATCATGGGTGGGTTTCCTAATGCCTCCTCAGCAGTTTACTTTTACTTCTGCACTGTTTAAGCAGAAAAAAATCATTTTCCTTATTTAGAATGTTTTTATATTTTCCTCCAGGTACCGATAATGTTACATACAGCTTGTTTTGCGATGTAAATATTTTTCTAAACGAAGAGGCATTCTTTGGTTTATTGTTCTTAGGGGGGGGGGCTGTTGTAGACTGTTGTGTAACAATCATTTGATTGCATGGACGTCAAATTGTTTGAAAGTTTGTTGCCAGACATCGATTGTATTCAGTGTTTGTTGAGTTGGTAAAACCATGACCACTTTGTTTAAACTAGACAATGCGTATAACACCAAATAAAGTGTTTGTTTGATTTAAAGGAAGTTGTTACAATTTCTTTACATACTCAAGTCTGGTTTGATATTAGATAGTTTGCAAAACGGTTCTTACATACTTTTACTAAAGGTCCGTATCGGGTTACATATCACAGCCATAGTCAAACATCTCAGTCTGTCTCTATGCTTTTAAAAGCTGAGAAATCAAAATAAATGTAATAGAAACAAAATCACCAGGAACACATCCTTTTGCTTTTCCAAAGCTGATGGTGGCTGTATCAGAACAGGAAAAAAATGACGTCGTGTCAACCGAAGAGAGCTTATAGACAGGAAGTCAACAGGACATAAGAGGAGTGTGAAAGGAAATCTGGAGCAACAGACACGCTAAAGGTGTCACGGTGGCGCCAGGATGAGTGCTGATGCTGGGAGTTTAGATAAATGATCTGTTGAAGAAGGTCATCTTAGATTTCAGCCTCAACATGAACAAAACACCAGGAAAAGGATTGAGCTTGTCAACGTAACACAGACACAGAAAACACATGTTATCAAATATCAAAATAGTCTGTTTTATTCTCAATGTATTAAAGTTATAAACATATCAGGCAGTGGTTTCACACTTGTTCATACTGCATATGCAATAATATCGCATCTTTTCTCTTCCAAATGTTTAGATCCCTCTCACCTCTGGCCTACTAAAATCAATCCGTTCACCCATAAACACATAGTAAGCGATTTCCATGCTCACTGGTTTTTGAACAAACCTACAAACATCTTTAAAATGCAATGATAGCTCTCCCTTAACATGAAGAACAATAAAAAAAAGTTTCAAGTACTTCAACAGAATGGCACATTAGGATTTTTGTCCAGACCTTTGGTCAGAAAACACCAGTGTTGGGTTGTACTTAAGTATTTCAACAGCTAAATCACTTTTGGAAAAGTTCTTCACTGCATTCTATATCATAAAATACATTTTAACCTAACTGTATTTCATACATATATGTTTTTACCTTTTAATAGTGAAATGACACCTTGAACTTTCTTTTACAAAGGGTTTTTATCAACTAGAATACTGTATTTAAGGTAAAAACCTGTCAAATTTTATTTACGGGGTGTAACATTATGCAGTCATTTTTTCTATAAGTATAAAATACTCAAGTACTAAACAACACTGGATAACACAAGCCTAGCACAAGCTTTAGAATGGTTGTTCCCACAGTTCTTTCGTCATTTACTCACCCTCCTGTCATTTCAAACCCGTGGGACTCTCGTTCTTCTGTAGATAACAGAAGAAGATATTCTGAAGAATGTGGGGAACTAGCACCGTTTCACTTGTATTGATTTTGTCACCATTAAATAGAATTCAATGGGTACCGCTGCTGTTTAGTTACCATCTTTCTTCAAAATATCTTTTTTGTGTTCTGTGGAAGAAAGAGAGTAGGTTTGAAATGACAATAGACGGAGTAAATTATGAAATCATTTTCCTTCAGGGTGAACAGTCACTTTAACGATAGATTTAATGCTGCTACATAAAATGTAAATGAGATTTCGTATGAATGCATCAATCAAATCAAATAGCAATTATAGCCATAATCTTCATTTATATTAATATAAACGATCTCTTTAGAATAACGTCTGGGGCTAATAAAACTCCAAAATGTGGTCTTAAATAGGGTGAATCCATTTGCAGATCGTGTTTTTCACTCAAATCACAAGAAATAATTGAGCAATATCTTGCTTATATAAAATTAAGCGATATTTTGTCATTTAAGCGACTCACAATCTCATTACTGCAATAAAACGATAGATTTTTATTATGATCATACATCACAGTTGAAGTGCGGATTTAAATGAGATCATTACACGGTAATCATGTTAACAATAAAAACTGCATCTCTGTAAAATGAATCGACAAGTCAAAAGTCAAAGATCGCAGTATTACAGTAATGAGACTTTTCTTAAAAAATATGAGTAAAAATGATTTCTTTTGTTTGATGGTAAATGTGACCTGGACAGTGAACTTCACCCAAATTTTTACCCCACATCTGTATGTATATGGAGTAACTTGCACATACAGCACAGCCAACCCCATTTTGTCTGTTCCCAGCATGCCTGGGTGTTCCTTCATAAAAACAGCGGTTATTTAATTTCTCGACGTAACCTTTTCACAATCCGTCACACCCTGCCTGGTTTCTTTGGTTTGAGAGGGCGTTTCTCTCCTGTACGTGTAATAATAGTTGTCAGCTTTGTCTTTCTGTCCTATTGTCCTCCGTATCTGAACCTCATACCTCTCAGCTCCAGCTGGTGTCATATTTAGTCCAGCCCTCAGGCGGAGCCAGATAAATTCTCCGCCCGCGGGAGATGAAACTAACCACACCCCTGTAGCCGGCGCGGGGAACCCCTGACTTCAAGTCGTCCATAACTCCCAAACTTCGTGCAAGCACTTTAAAATTGTCTCTGCTGGAATACTGAACTCGGTACGGTCCGGAGCCTTTCAGGCTTCCACCTTGCTGTAGTTCCTCAACTTTCACCAAGGGGGCGCTGTAGACATCCTTGTTAAAGTTTTCGTTATACTTCTCCCCGATCAAATACGACAAGTCCAGTTTGGTGAAAGGCACAAATTCAGTGTTAAGTTTTATGTAGCGCAGATACTGGTCAAAAAATTGACCCAAACTCACTCCTTTCCGGCCGAACGTCATAGTCCTCGAGATTTCGGGACGAACGCACGAGCGTTCTTTTCGCTGCTCGGGTTGACGCATCCAGTCGTCCCAGAATGCCTTGGGCCACTTGGGCTCCAACTCTGCCCAAACTTCCTTTAAAAGCATCCATCCAAGGCCTGGAAAGAAATCCGTCCGGTAAAGAAGGTTGGCCTTGCCCGGGTCCACCAGCCCCTCCCTTCCGTTATCATTCCAGGCGGATATGCACCACAGGGAAGAATCTGAATGTAAGATAGGGTAGAGAGCACGGAAATACTCGAAAAAGTCAGAAGCCACCTGAAAGGCAAAATGAGAAGAGTTTACTAAAGGTTTCGAGCAGCTTTGATGTATTCGCTTGACCCAGTTAATCCCGTGATCAGTTAAATGTGCTAATCTGTGGGAGTAAACCTAGATTACAGGCTGTCAACGGTATTAAAGGATTGAAACTCTTTTCTTTTGTATGCAATGCAATCAACTAAAGGTTATTTGAAGAGTAAATGTTGACAGAGTGAAATAAGACTCAAGTAACCTAATGGCACAGTAAATGTTTGCAAAGAAGCATGTTCCGGCTAAATGAAAGGGAGACCTTGATCCCTTCCTTTCGGGAACTTGTGACATCAGCAAGATTTAAGGTTTTTTGAGTCCTTTTTAGACTTGGTAAACAGTTCCCCTGAGATGCCTTCAAAGGTACATCCTATTCACATATCACATAATTGGGTAAACTCACATATCCTGAATATTAAATATTGCTTAGACATTCAATTTCAGTCTCCACGCTGATTATTGGTTAAGCTATGAGAGTAAACAAAACAAAGCAGCAGTTATGACAATGATGATGTCATATTACCTCCAGGTCATCCTCCACGATGACTACTGTTGAGTACGAGAAGACATTGAATACTTGATTCAAGGCCCAACGGTAGTGCCTGGCTATCTTGTAGTAGCCCTGGAACTTCCTGTGGTCGGGTCGTACCGGAATGTCCGCAAGATCCGGTTGGCTTATGTGGGTTATCTGACTACCATAGGAGCCGATAACCCTGGCCGTATCCGCATGTCCGCAGTCCTGACTGACAATGATTGGGTAAAGCTCAGGAGACGGGCGGTACTGGATCAATCTATCCAAACTCCTCTTTACTGTTACTCTATCACAAGCTATGACTAGAATTGGGATAATGATCTGAGGACTAGGCTTGGTGAGGTCTACTTCATTGTCCAACATTTCGTTTTTTTGGTCTAGTTTCTCCTCCTCTGTGTCCGGATGAGGAGTTGTTACCGCAAGTGTATTTATCCGAGGAGGATCTACAATGTTATGATTAAGAGGTACTGCTGGAAACGGCTGGTTTTTTTTAGGCACCTCAATGTTCTTGTCATCTTTAGTGTCCTCGGATTCCCTCTTTCCTGTTTCTTTCTGCTGTTCCCACAATTCCCTGTGACCTTGTATCTGTTTGAGCAGCTTTTTCTGAGTCTCCAATTCCGATTCCACTTCTTCTGCCAGTCTGATCACTTCGCCGGCCAATCCATTAGCTCCGCCCAATTTGGCTTTTCCCACAACCCACTCCTCTCCAGCTCCAGGTTCGGCTCCGCCTCCCTCGCCAAATCGGCCAATGGGAGGCCTCCCCCATAAAAAAAGGAGGAGCAGGGCATTCCAGGCAACGAACAGAAACGCTCCGCACAAAATAAGAGACCCTTTCTTGCGAACCATGGTCCAGTGACACCACACGAGCGACCGGAGTGAAGAAAGGGCTACAAAGAAAGGAAGATAGAAATTCAACGATAAAGAAAATAATACAATAAACATCCCAGACAAAATCTTAAATGTACTTAAAACATTTTCAATGTTTAAATTCTATAACAATTCACTGATTTTACATTTAAAATTTCCTAAAATTCAACCCTATGGTCATCTTCATATTGTTTTCCAAAGCATGATTTTCAGATATTTGTTTTTTAAGGCAATATAAGTCCTATTAAATCAAGTTACGTAATATTATTATAATATAATAATACAACACATTAATCACTAAGTTAAGTATAAAATTATAATGCATCATGAATATTAAATATTGCTTAAAAGATCAATGTGCCAAAAATGTCAGGAATAAGCAATATTACCTCCCCATTACATGCGTTATCTTAATAACATATAATAAAAAAATGTATCCAATGCAACTTATTGTCCAATTTGTTTTCCTTTTCAGGACACGAAGTATTAGTTTTACCAAACATAAAAATTTTTTTATCATTTACTCTACCTCTTGACATTTCAAATCTGTATGACTTTCTATCTTTTGCAGAAGATATTTAAAGATTGTTGATAACCGACCAACAGCGGACCCATTGGCTTCTGTTTAATAGTCCAATGTAAGCTCTGAGATGGGTAGAGTCATTGTCACTCACCCAAATTCTTGGAAATATCTTCTTTTGTGTTATGCAGAAGAAAGAAAGTCATACAGGGTTGAAATGATAGAATTTGCACTCTGATTGACATGTTAGTGATACACTTATATTTCATAATCTACTTGCACCATTTTGCAAATGTATTGCATTTAATCCATTTTGTGTCATCAAATCATGTTTTATAATTGATTAGCCTTTTCCTAATTTAACTTTTGTCATAAACTAGGCCACAATTGTTTTAATATAAATATAAATGCTTATTTAATTGGTGTATAGCCCATTAGGTTCACAGTATATTTTATGAAATGTATAGCAAAGCCCATCTGTTCCTATTCTGTCCCACTTAAGAAAATAACATGTCTTGTCTTTGAAGACCAACTGTGGTTATGATAAAACACCCATTAAAACCATGAACTCACTTATAAATCTCCCATGACAGCTGCTACTACTCTCCCACCCAGTGGAAGATGAATTTTGAAGAGTTGAAATTCGTATTTAACAGGAAAAACTGGACCATGTAATGATGTGTAATGTTGTCTGACGTCCTTAAAATCTTTTATACACTGGCACTCACTTCTACATTCATCTAAATCTCAAACGAGTGCATTCCAGTTACCCGATTCTACGGGTGGCTATAGGAAGTACAAATTTCCAGCATGCTTTGACAACCTGCGCAGTACAAACGACTTTTGACAGGTTGAAGGTACTCTAGAGTAATTAAAACTGACTGTTTGATCACAGCGCCAGGCGCCATCTTTACCAGAGCATATTCTATAATTATCCTGACAGCAAAAATGATGCAATTTCTACATTTGTGAAACCGGACCAAAAACTACAAATCGGCCCATCCGGCAGCTTCGAGAAATCAAGCAGAACGTTAAGCCAACATTGTTTTTGGACTATAAGGCCGATCTTGTTTTTCTGTATGATCAGATGCACATTGTGGGTAAACCACACATGAATTACTTTTTTAATGAGGCCTACAATTCACAAATGTGAATTTAAGAGGGATTGGGTTACAAAGATCTCGTTTCATTTCACTAAGGTTTCTCATTGACTGAAAGAGTTGTGTGAAAAAAGCTGAAAGTCAGGAAGAACTGAAACATCCATCTGTTCCACAGAAAGCTGGCACTGCTGATGTTTCCCGTTTAGATTTATGAGGTCATAAATAAGTTTTGAGAAAGCACTTTCTTCAGGACCCATGGCACTCCTGCGTGGTGTTCAAATTATGCAGACTGAATTGGAGACGAAAACCAACTATAATCCAACAGTGTGGTGGTACTGAAACAAATATTGGGAAATACTGCAAATGCTGACAAAAGCCATCATGTGCAAAGGTCAAAACTAGCCTGTTTATTTGAACTAGAGGTCGACCCATAAAGATTTGTATAGGCTTTAACAAAATAATGTTAAAACATCTACACATATGCTAACAGGTGTTTATTTCAAGTTATATTCTTATCATATAGTCTATATATATATATATGTTTATATAATAACTCATTTTAAGTCTACGCGAGGACATGTGCATGTTGGAATTTCTGAATCTGGCTCTTTAAGAAGGGTTCCTATAAAATTCTAATATCAAGAGCAAGATTTCTATTGCGCAAAAGGCTCTTTGTTACCAAACAATGATGAGAGGTGAAATGATCATGAAACTTTTGACTTAAAGGTTCTTAGGGGAATCAAAAATAGTTCTTAAAGCGGCAGTAACCCAAAAAAAGACATATCACCATTTACTCTTTCCTTCTTGTCATTTCAAGCTGTTCAACACAAAAGAAAACCTTTTAAAGTATGTTGATAACCAAACAACAACGGTACCCATTAACTTTTTAAATTTAACCAATTTAAGGCAATGGTTACCACTATTGTTTATCTCCAAACATTTTTGAAATCTCTTCTTTCTGCAGGAAAAATAAATTCAAACAAGTTTGAAATGACAAAGGATTTAATTGCCAATAATTCATACATTTTCACCCTCTTGACATTTCAAACCGGTATAACACCTGCGCAACACAAAAGAAGAATTTTTAAGAATGTTAGTAATGTTACAATGGCGGTTCGCATTCACTTGTATTATATGAACACAAACGAATGTAAGTCAAAGGGTACAGCTGTTGTTTAACTCCCAACAGTTCTCAAAATATATTTTGGGGTCTGAAGTCAAAAACATTGAAATGACAATAGGGTGAGTAAATGACAAATTTTAGCTTCGTGAGGAAAGGCACAAGGTTTTTAAGACTTAACGGCTGATGTATATTTATAATGAAAAAAACTAAAGTAAAACAGGCATAAAACTTGAAAGCAGTGCTGAATGTAAGTTACACATTAGAAATTAGGCGTCATTTAAGCCATTGAAACAAAAAAATTTGCATAACACAGTAAAGCCGACTGAACTACTGATGGTCTGAGAAAAACTTTGAAATAACAAAGTCCATTCATTGTGTCTGACAGACACTGAGCAGTACAAAGAAAGCCAACACAAGGTCACAAGGCTGCACGTCATTCTGTGTACTGTAGACAAAACATGTAATTCTCTAATAATATATATTCATTTTTTAACCCGTAAGTGCTCAAATTCTAAAGGGTTAAATTTGTTCTACAGACCAGTGTGTGAGTAACAGCCTGTGAGAGTCACATTATAACTACAGAACGTCAAAAAACCTGTAATGCGCTATGGGAAAAGTTGTCTCCAGCGATTTAGCTGAGCCAATAATAACTTCATTAATCTTTACTTAACCCTGTTAGATAAGACCTCTGAATCGCATTTACAAAACTACATGTAAAAGTTTCAAAACTATTACTATAGTAACTATTACTGTTACTATAATTCTTCATTAGAGATGAATAAGAGTGTGTAATACCTCTTGTAAGTGAAAGATTTCATAAAAAATGGAACTCTAAAGTGTTTGAAATACTAGAACTTTACAAACGCAAGGCATGATTGTACAAACTTTTAAAACAAGAAACAAAAATTTGTCGTGTCAAATGAATAATGGGCAAAGAATGATGTGTAAAAACTATAAAAACCACAAGAGCAGATTAAGCTGAAACAGCACGGTCCAAAAACACATGAAAGTAAAACTAGATGCCCAGAAGTTTCGAAAACATCTGTTTTCCCTAGTGGATGGTTTAAAACGGGTAGAAGAGATTTGTTAAGCATTACCTGGTCACTTTTCCACGTGTCTCCTCCAGCTATACACAAGGAGCTGATCAGTGAAAAGCAGATGAGCGAGCAAGCGAGTGAGAGACAGACAGAGAGAGAGAGAGAGAGAGAGAGAGAGAGAGAGAGAGAGAGAGGGGGAAGGACAGGAGAAAGGAAAGAGGAAGGGAAGTACTGTACCTATGCAAATAGCCAAAACTGCCAGCTGACACTCCATACTTCTCTCAACACCCCACTGCACTCGCAATAACACACATTACTTCTTAAACAATGGA